>CAUEHS010000912.1:0-117688 GCA_958510865.1 Myrrha octodecimguttata
AAGCTTACCCTTAACCTTACCCTTACCCTTATTCTTACCCTTACCCTTACCCTTACCCTTACCCTTACCCCTTACCCTAACCCTTACCCTTACCCTTACCCTTACCCTTACCCTTATTCTTACTCTTACCCTTACCCTTACCCTTGCTTTTACCCTTAGGCTTACCCTTACCTTTACCATTACCCTTACCCTTACCCTTACCCTTACCCTTACCCTTACCCTTGCTTTTACCCTTAAGCTTACCCTTACCCTTGCCCTTACCCATACCCTTACCCTTACCCTTATTCTTACCCTTACCCTTATCCTTACCCTTACCCTTACCCTTACCCTTACCCTTACCCTTACCCTTACCCTTACCCTTACCCTTACCCTTACCCTTATTCTTACTCTTTACCCTTACATTTACCCTTGCTTTTACCCTTAAGCTTACCCTTGCCCTTACCCTTACCCTTACCCTTACCCTTACCCTTACCTTACCCTACCCTTACCCTTACCCTTGCTTTTACCCTTAGCTTAAGGGTAAAAGCAAGGGTAAGGGTAAGGGTAAGGGTAAGGGTAAGGGTAAGGGTAAGGGTAAGGGTAAGGGTAAGGGTAAGGGTAAGGGTAAGGGTAAGGGTAAGGGTAAGGGCAAGGGTAAGGGTAAGGGTAAGGGTAAGGGTAAGGGTAAGGGTAAGCTTAAGGGAAATGGTAAGGGTAAGGATAAGGGTAAGGGTAAGGGTAAGGGTAAGGGTAAGGGTTAGGGTAGGGTAAGGGTAAGGGTAAGGGTAAGGGTAAGGGTAAGGGTAAGGGTAAGGGTAAGGGTAAGGGTAAAGGTTAAGGTAAGCCTAAGGTAAAAGCAAGGGGTAAGGGTAAGGGTAAGGGTAAGGGTAAGGGTAAGGGTAAGGGTAAGGGTAAAGGTAAGGGTAAGCCTAAGGGTAAAAGCAAGGGTAGGGTAAGGGTAAGGGTAAGGGCAAGGTAAGGTAAGGGTAAGGGTAAGGGTAAGGGTAAGGGTAAGGGTAAGGGTAAGGTAAGGGTAAGGGTTAGGGTAAGGGTAAGGGTAAGGGTAAGGGTAAGGGTAAGGGTAAGGGTAAGGGTAACGGTGAGGGTAGAGGTAAGCTTAAGGGTAAAAGCAAGGGTAAGGGTAAGGGTAAGGGTAAGGGTAAGGGTAAGGGTAGGGGTAAGGGTAAGGGTAAGGGTAAGAATAAGGGTAAGGGTTAAGGTAAGGGTAAGCCTAAGGGTAAAAGCAAGGGTAAGGGTAAGGGTAAGGGTAAGGGTAAGGGTAAGGGTAAAGGTAAGGGTAAGCCTAAGGGTAAAAGCAAGGGTAAGGGTAAGGGTAAGGGTAAGGGTAAGGGTAAGGTAAGGGTAAGGGTAAGGGTAAGGGTAAGGGTAAGGGTAAGGGTAAGGGTAAGGGTAAGGGTAAGGGTAAGGGTAAGGGTAAGGGTAAGGGTAAGGGTAAGGGTAAGGGTAAGGGTAAGGGTAAGCTTAAGGGTAAAAGCAAGGGTAAGGGTAAGAGTAAGGGTAAGGGTAAGGGTAAGGGTAAGGGTAAGGGTAAGGGTAAGAATAAGGGTTAGGGTAAGGGTAAGGGTAAGGGTAAGGGTAAGGGTAGGGATAAGGGTAAGGGTAAGAATAAGGGTAAGGGTAAGGGTAAGGGTAAGGGTAAGGGTAAGGGTAAGGGTAAGGGTGAGGGTAAGGGTAAGGGTAAGGGTAAGGGTAAGGGTAAGGGTAAGGGTAAGGGTAAGAGTAAGGTTAAGGGTAAGCCTAAGGGTAAAAGCAAGGGTAAGGGTAAGGGTAAGGGTAAGGGTAAGGGTAAGGGTAAGGGTAAGGGTAAGGGTAAGGGTAAGGGCAAGGGTAAGCTTAAGGGTAAAAGCTTGGGTAAGGGTAAGGGTAAGGGTAAGGGTAAGGGTAAGGGTAAGGGTAAGGGTAAGGGTAAGGGTAAGGGTAAGGGTAAGGGTAAGCTTAAGGGTTAACCCTTACCCTTACCCTTACACTTACCCTTACCCTTACCCTTGCTTTTACCCTTAAGCTTACCCTTACCCTTACCCTTACCCTTACCCTTACCCTTACCCTTACCCTTACCCTTGCTTTTACCTTTAAGCTTACCCTTACCCTTACCCTTACCCTTACCCTTACCCTTACCCTTACCCTTACCCTTACCCTTACCCTTACCCTTACCCTTACCCTTACCCTTACCCTTACCCTTACCCTTACCCTTGCTTTTACCCTTAAGCTTACCCTTACCCTTACCCTTACCCTTACCCTTACCCTTACCCTTACCCTTACCTTTACCCTTACCCTTACCCTTATTCTTACTCTCACCCTTTTACACTTACCCTTACCCTTACCCTTACCCTTACCCTTACCCTTACCCTTACCCTTACCCTTACCCTTACCTTTACCCTTACCCTTACCCTTACCCTTACCCTTACCCTTACCCTTACCCTTACCCTTACCCTTACCCTTACCCTTACCCTTACCCTTACCCTTACCCTTACCCTTACCCTTACCCTTACCCTTACCTTTACCCTTACCCTTACCCTTACCCTTACCCTTACCCTTACCCTTACCCTTACCCTTACCCTTACCCTTACCCTTACCCTTACCCTTACCCTTGCTTTTACCCTTAAGCTTACCCTTACCCTTACCCTTACCCTTATTCTTACCCTTACCCTTACCCTTACCCTTACCCTTACCCTTACCCTTACCCTTACCCTTACCCTTACCCTTACCCTTACCCTTACCCTTACCCTAACCCTTACCCTTACCCTCACCCTTACCCTTACCCTTATTCTTACTCTTACCATTACCCTTACCCTTGCTTTTACCCTTAGGCTTACCCTTACCTTTACCATTACCCTTACCCTTACCCTTACCCTTACCCTTACCCTTACCCTTACCCTTGCTTTTACCCTTAAGCTTACCCTTACCCTTGCCCTTACCCTTACCCTTACCCTTACCCTTATTCTTACCCTTACCCTTATCCTTACCCTTACCCTTACCCTTACCCTTACCCTTACCCTTACCCTTACCCTTACCCTTACCCTTACCCTTACCCTTACCCTTATACTAACTCTTACCCTTACATTTACCCTTGCTTTTACCCTTAAGCTTACCCTTGCCCTTACCCTTACCCTTACCCTTACCCTTACCCTTACCCTTACCCTTACCCTTACCCTTACCCTTGCTTTTACCCTTAGGCTTAAGGGTAAAAGCAAGGGTAAGGGTAAGGGTAAGGGTAAGGGTAAGGGTAAGGGTAAGGGTAAGGGTAAGGGTAAGGGTAAGGGTAAGGGTAAGGGTAAGGGTAAGGGTAAGGGTAAGGGTAAGGGTAAGGGTAAGGGTAAGGGTAAGGGTAAGGGTAAGGGTAAGGGTAAGGGTAAGCTTAAGGGTAATGGTAAGGGTAAGGATAAGGGTAAGGGTAAGGGTAAGGGTAAGGGTAAGGGTAAGGGTAAGGGTTAGGGTAGGGGTAAGGGTAAGGGTAAGGGTAAGGGTAAGGGTAAGGGTAAGGGTAAGGGTAAAGGTAAGGGTAAGCCTAAGGGTAAAAGCAAGGGTAAGGGTAAGGGTAAGGGTAAGGGTAAGGGTAAGGGTAAGGGTAAAGGTAAGGGTAAGCCTAAGGGTAAAAGCAAGGGTAAGGGTAAGGGTAAGGGTAAGGGTAAGGGTAAGGGTAAGGGTAAGGGTAAGGGTAAGGGTAAGGGTAAGGGTAAGGGTAAGGGTAAGGGTAAGGGTAAGGGTAAGGGTAAGGGTAAGGGTAAGGGTAAGGGTAAGGGTAAGGGTAAGGGTAAGGGTAAGGGTAAGGGTAAGGGTAAGGGTAACGGTGAGGGTAAGGGTAAGCTTAAGGGTAAAAGCAAGGGTAAGGGTAAGAGTAAGGGTAAGGGTAAGGGTAAGGGTAAGGGTAAGGGTAAGGGTAAGGGTAAGAATAAGGGTAAGGGTAAGGGTAAGGGTAAGGGTAAGGGTAAGGGTAAGGGTAAGGGTAAGGGTAAGGGTAAGGGTAAGGGTAAGGGTAAGAATAAGGGTAAGGGTAAGGGTAAGGGTAAGGGTAAGGGTAAGAGTAAGGGTAAGGGTAAGGGTAAGGGTAAGGGTAAGGGTAAGGGTAAGGGTAAGGGTAAGGGTAAGGGTAAGGGTAAGGGTAAGAGTAAGGGTAAGGGTAAGGGTAAGGGTAAGCTTAAGGGTAAAAGCAAGGGTAAGGGTAAGAGTAAGGGTAAGGGTAAGGGTAAGGGAAAGGGTAAGGGTAAGGGTAAGAATAAGGGTAAGGGTAAGGGTAAGGGTAAGGGTAAGGGTAAGGGTAAGGGTAAGGGTAAAGGTAAGGGTAAGCCTAAGGGTAAAAGCAAGGGTAAGGGTAAGGGTAAGGGTAAGGGTAAGGGTAAGGGTAAGGGTAAGGGTAAGGGTAAGGGTAAGGGTAAGGCTAAGGGTAAGGGTAAGGGTAAGGGTAAGGGTAAGGGTAAGGGTAAGGGTAAGGGTAAGGGTAAGGGTAAGGGTAAGGGTAAGGGTAAGGGTAAGGGTAAGGGTAAGGGTAAGGGTAAGGGTAAGGGTAAGGGTAAGGGTAAGGGTAAGGGTAAGGGTAAGGGTAAGGGTAAGGGTAAGGGTAAGGGTAAGGGTAAGGGTAAGGGTAAGGGTAAGCTTAAGGGTAAAAGCAAGGGTAAGGGTGAGAGTAAGGGTAAGGGTAAGGGTAAGGGTAAGGGTAAGTGTAAGGGTAAGGGTAAGGGTAAGAATAAGGGTAAGGGTAAGGGTAAGGGTAAGGGTAAGGGTAAGGGTAAGGGTAAGGGTAAGGGTAAGGGTAAGGGTAAGGGTAATGGTAAGGGTAAGGGTAAGGGTAAGGGTAAGGGTAAGGGTAAGGGTAAGGGTAAGGGTAAGGGTAAGGGTAAGGGTAAGGGTAAGGGTAGGGGTAAGGGTAAGGGTAAGGGTAAGGGTAAGGGTAAAGGTAAGGGTAAGCCTAAGGGTAAAAGCAAGGGTAAGGGTAAGGGTAAGGGTAAGGGTAAGGGTAAGGGTAAAGGTAAGGGTAAGCCTAAGGGTAAAAGCAAGGGTAAGGGTAAGGGTAAGGGTAAGGGTAAGGGTAAGGGTAAGGGTGAGGGTAAGGGTAAGGGTAAGGGTAAGGGTAAGGGTAAGGGTAAGGGTAAGGGTAAGGGTAAGGGTAAGGGTAAGGGTAAGGGTAAGGGTAAGGGTAAGGGTAAGGGTAAGGGTAAGCTTAAGGGTAAAAGCAAGGGTAAGGGTAAGAGTAAGGGTAAGGGTAAGGGTAAGGGTAAGGGTAAGGGTAAGGGTAAGGGTAAGGGTAAGGGTAAGAATAAGGGTAAGGGTAAGGGTAAGAGTAAGGGTAAGGGTAAGGGTAAGGGTAAGGGTAGGGATAAGGGTAAGGGTAAGAATAAGGGTAAGGGTAAGGGTAAGGGTAAGGGTAAGGGTAAGGGTAAGGGTAAGGGTAAGGGTAAGGGTAAGGGTAAGGGTAAGGGTAAGGGTAAGGGTAAGGGTAAGGGTAAGGGTAAGGGTAAGGGTAAGAGTAAGGTTAAGGGTAAGCCTAAGGGTAAAAGCAAGGGTAAGGGTAAGGGTAAGGGTAAGGGTAAGGGTAAGGGTAAGGGTAAGGGTAAGGGTAAGGGCAAGGGTAAGCTTAAGGGTAAAAGCTTGAGTAAGGGTAAGGGTAAGGGTAAGGGTAAGGGTAAGGGTAAGGGTAAGGGTAAGGGTAAGCTTAAGGGTTAACCCTTACCCTTACCCTTACCCTTACCCTTACCCTTACCCTTACCCTTACCCTTACCCTTACCCTTACCCTTACCCTTACCCTTACCCTTACCCTTACCCTTACCCTTACCCTTACCCTTACCCTTACCCTTACCCTTACCCTTACCCTTACCCTTACCCTTACCCTTACCCTTACCCTTACCCTTACCCTTACCCTTACCCTTACCCTTACCCTTACCCTTACCCTTACCCTTACCCTTACCCTTACCCTTACCCTTACCCTTACCCTTACCCTTACCCTTACCCTTACCCTTACCCTTATTCTTACTCTCACCCTTTTACCCTTACCCTTACCCTTACCCTTACCCTTACCCTTACCCTTGCTTTTACCCTTAAGCTTACCCTTACCCTTACCCTTACCCTTGCTTTTACCCTTAAGCTTACCCTTACCCTTACCCTTACCCTTACCCTCACCCTTACCCTTACCCTTACCCTTACCCTTACCCTTTCCCTTACCCTCACCCTTACCCTTACCCTTACCTTTACCCTTACCCTTACCCTTACCCTTGCTTTTACCCTTAGGCTTACCCTTACCTTTACCCTTACCCTTACCCTTACCCTTACCCTTGCTTTTACCCTTAAGCTTACCCTTACCCTTACCCTTACCCTTACCCTCACCCTTACCCTTACCCTTACCCTTACCCTTACCCTTACCCTTACCCTTACCCTTACCCTTACCCTTACCCTTACCCTTACCCTTACCCTTACCCTTACCCTTACCCTTACCCTTACCCTTACCCTTACCCTTACCCTTACCCTTACCCTTACCCTTACCCTTACCCTTACCCTTACCCTTACCCTTACCCTTACCCTTACCCTTACCCTTACCCTTACCCTTACCCTTACCCTTACCCTTACCCTTACCCTTACCCTTACCCTTACCCTTACCCTTACCCTAGCCCTTACCCTTACCCTTACCCTTACCCTTACTCTTACCCTTACCCTTACCCTTACCCTTACCCTTACCCTTACCCTTACCCTTACCCTTACCCTTACCCTTACCCTTACCCTTACCCTTACCCTTACCCTTACCCTTACCCTTGCTTTTACCCTTAAGCTTACCCTTAATCTTACCCTTACCCTTACCCTAACCCTTACCCTTACCCTTACCCTTACCCTTACCCTTACCCTTACCCTTACCCTTACCCTTACCCTTACCCTTACCCTTACCCTTACCTTTACCCTTACCCTTACCCTTACCCTTACCCTTACCCTTACCCTTACCCTTACCCTTACCCTAACCCTTACCCTTACCCTTACCCTTACCCTTACCCTTACCCTTACCCTTACCCTTACCCTTAACCTTACCCTTATTCTTACTCTTACCCTTACCCTTACCCTTACCCTTACCCTTACCCTTACCCTTACCCTTACCCTTACCTTTACCCTTACCCTTACCCTTACCCTTACCCTTACCCTTACCCTTACCCTTACCCTTACCCTTACCCTTACCCTTACCCTTACCCTTACCCTTACCTTTACCCTTACCCTTACCCTTACCCTTAACCTTACCCTTACCCTTACCCTTACCCTTACCCTTACCCTTATTTTTACCCTTACCCTTACCCTTACCCTTACCCTTGCTTTTACCCTTAAGCTTACCCTTACCCTTACCCTTACCCTTATTCTTACCCTTACCCTTACCCTTACCCTTACCCTTACCCTTACCCTTACCCTTATTCTTACTCTTACCCTTACCCTTACCCTTGCTTTTACCCTTAGGCTTACCCTTACCTTTACCCTTACCCTTACCTTTACCCTTACTCTTACCCTTGCTTTTACCCTTAAGCTTACCCTTACCCTTACCCTTACCCTTATTCTTACCCTTACCCTTATTCTTACCCTTACCCTTACCCTTACCCTTACCCTTACCCTTACCCTTACCCTTACCCTTACCCTTACCCTTACCCTTACCCTTACCCTTATTCTTACTCTTACCTAAGCCTAAGGATAAAAGCAAGGGTAAGGGTAAGGGTAAGGGTAAGGGTAAGGGTAAGGGTAAGGGTAAAGGTAAGGGTAAGCCTAAGGGTAAAAGCAAGGGTAAGGGTAAGGGTAAGGGTAAGGGTAAGGGTAAGGGTAAGGGTAAGGGTAAGGGTAAGGGTAAGGGTAAGGGTAAGGGTAAGGGTAAGGGTAAGGGTAAGGGTAAGGGTAAGGGTAAGGGTAAGGGTAAGGGTAAGCTTAAGGGTAAAAGCAAGGGTAAGGGTAAGAGTAAGGGTAAGGGTAAGGGTAAGGGTAAGGGTAAGGGTAAGGGTAAGGGTAAGGGTAAGGGTAAGGGTAAGAATAAGGGTTAGGGTAAGGGTAAGGGTAAGGGTAAGGGTAAGGGTAGGGATAAGGGTAAGGGTAAGAATAAGGGTAAGGGTGAGGGTAAGGGTAAGGGTAAGGGTAAGGGTAAGGGTAAGGGTAAGGGTAAGGGTAAGGGTAAGGGTAAGGGTAAGGGTAAGGGTAAGGGTAAGGGTAAGGGTAAGGGTAAGGGTAAGGGTAAGAGTAAGGTTAAGGGTATGCCTAAGGGTAAAAGCAAGGGTAAGGGTAAGGGTAAGGGTAAGGGTAAGGGTAAGGGTAAGGGTAAGGGTAAGGGTAAGGGTAAGGGTAAGGGTAAGGGCAAGGGTAAGCTTAAGGGTAAAAGCTTGGGTAAGGGTAAGGGTAAGGGTAAGGGTAAGGGTAAGGGTAAGGGTAAGGGTAAGGGTAAGGGTAAGGGTAAGGGTAAGGGTAAGCTTAAGGGTTAACCCTTACCCTTACCCTTACCCTTACCCTTACCCTTACCCTTGCTTTTACCCTTAAGCTTACCCTTACCCTTACCCTTACCCTTACCCTTACCCTTACCCTTACCCTTACCCTTACCCTTGCTTTTACCCTTAAGCTTACCCTTACCCTTACCCTTACCCTTACCCTTACCCTTACCCTTACCCTTACCCTTACCCTTACCCTTACCCTTACCCTTACCCTTACCCTTACCCTTGCTTTTACCCTTAAGCTTACCCTTACCCTTACCCTTACCCTTACCCTTACCCTTACCCTTACCCTTACCTTTACCCTTACCCTTACCCTTATTCTTACTCTCACCCTTTTACACTTACCCTTACCCTTACCCTCACCCTTACCCTTACTTTTACCCTTACCTTTACCCTTACCCTTACCCTTACCCTTACCCTTACCCTTACCCTTACCCTTACCCTTACCCTTACCCTTACCCTTACCCTTACCCTTACCCTTACCCTTACCTTTACCCTTACCCTTACCCTAAGGGTAAGGTAAGGGTAAGCCTAAGGGTAAAAGCAAGGGTAAGGGTAAGGGTAAGGGTAAGGGTAAGGGTAAGGGTAAGGGTAAGGGTAAGGGTAAGGGTAAGGGTAAGGGTAAGGGTAAGGGTAAGGGTAAGGGTAAGGGTAAGGGTAAGGGTAAGCTTAAGGGTATAAGCAAGGGTAAGGGTAAGGGTAAGGGTGAGGGTAAGGGTAAGGGTAAGGGTAAGGGTAAGGGTAAGCTTAAGGGTAAAAGCAAGGGTAAGGGTAAGGGTAAGGGTAAGGGTAAGGGTAAGGGTAAGGGTAAGGGTAAGGGTAAGGGTAAGCTTAAGGGTAAAAGCAAGGGTAAGGGTAAGGGTAAGGGTAAGGGTAAGGGTAAGGGTAAGGGTAAGGGTAAGGGTAAGGGTAAGGGTAAGGGTAAGGGTAAGGGTAAAGGTAAGGGTAAGCCTAAGGGTCAAAGCAAGGGTGAGGGTAAGGGTAAGGGTAAGGGTAAGGGTAAGGGTAATGGTAAGGGTAAGGGTAAGGGTAAGGGTAAGGGTAAGCTTAAGGGTAAAAGCAAGGGTAAGGGTAAGGGTAAGGGTAAGGGTAAGGGTAAGGGTAAGGGTAAGGGTAAGCTTAAGGGTAAGGGTAAGGGTAAGGGTAAGGGTAAGCCTAAGGGTAAAAGCAAGGGTAAGTGTAAGGGTAAGGGTAAGGGTAAGGGTAAGCTTAAGGGTAAAAGCAAGGGTAAGGGTAAGGGTAAGGGTAAGGGTAAGGGTAAGGGTAAGGGTAAGGGTAAGGGTAAGCTTAAGGGTAAAAGCAAGGGTAAGGGTAAGGGTAAGGGTAAGGGTAAGGGTAAGGCTAAAGGTAAGGGTAAGCCTAAGGGTAAAAGCAAGGGTAAGGGTAAGGGTAAGGGTAAGGGTAAGGGTAAGGGTAAGGGTAAGGGTAAGGGTAAGGGTAAGGGTAAGGGTAAAGGTAAGGGTAAGGGTAAGCTTAAGGGTAAAAGCAAGGGTAAGGGTAAGGGTAAGGGTAAGGGTAAGAGTAAGGGTAAGGGTAAGGGTAAGCTTAAGGGTAAAAGCAAGGGTAAGGGTAAGGGTAAGGGTAAGGGTAAGGGTAAGGGTAAGGTTAAGGGTAAGGGTAAGGGTAAGGGTAAGCTTAAGGGTAAAAGCAAGGGTAAGGGTAAGGGTAAGGGTAAGGGTAAGGGTAAGGGTAAGGGTAAGGGTAAGGGTAAGGGTAAGGGTAAGGGTAAGGGTAAGCTTAAGGGTAAAAGCAAGGGTAAGGGTAAGGGTAAGGGTAAGGGTAAGGGTAAGGGTAATGGTAAGGGTAAAGGTAAGGGTAAGCCTATGGGTAAAAGCAAGGGTAAGGGTAAGGGTAAGGGTAAGGGTAAGGGTAAGGTTAAGGGTAAGGGTTAGGGTAAGGGTAAGGGTAAGGGTAAGCTTAAGGGTAAAAGCAAGGGTAAGGGTAAGGGTAAGGGTAAGGGTAAGGGTAAGGGTAAGGGTAAGGGTAAGGGTAAGCTTAAGGGTAAGGGTAAGGGTAAGGGTAAGGGTAAGCTTAAGGGTAAAAGCAAGGGTAAGAGTAAGGGTAAGGGTAAGGGTAAGGGTAAGCTTAAGGGTAAAAGCAAGGGTAAGGGTAAGGGTAAGGGTAAGGGTAAGGGTAAGGGTAAGGGTAAGGGTAAGCTTAAGGGTAAGGGTAAGGGTAAGGGTAAGGGTAAGCTTAAGGGTAAAAGCAAGGGTAAGGGTCAGGGTAAGGGTAAGTGTAAGGGTAAGGGTAAGGGTAAGGGTAAGGGTGAGCTTAAGGGTAAAAGCAAGGGTAAGGGTAAGGTTAAGGGTAAGGGTAAGGGTAAGGGTAAGGGTAAGGGTTAGCTTAAGGGTGAAAGCAAGGGTAAGGGTAAGGGTAAGGGTAAGGGTAAGGGTAAGGGTAAGGGTAAGGGTAAGGGTAAGGGTAAGGGTAAAGGTAAGGGTAAGACTAAGGGTAAAAGCAAGGGTAAGGGTAAGGGTAAGGGTAAGGGTAAGAGTAAGGGTAAGGGTAAGGGTAAGGGTAAGCTTAAGGGTAAAAGCAAGGGTAAGGGTAGGGGTAAGGGTAAGGGTAAGCCTAAGGGTAAAAGCAAGGGTAAGGGTAAGGGTAAGGGTAAGGGTAAGGGTAAGCTTAAGGGTAAAAGCAAGGGTAAGGGTAAGGGTAAGGGTAAGGGTAAGCTTAAGGGTAAAAGCAAGGGTGAGGGTAAGGGTAAGGGTAAGGGTAAGGGTAAGGGTAAGGGTAAGGGTAAGGGTAAGGGTAAGCTTAAGGGTAAAAGCAAGGGTAAGGGTAAGGGTAAGGGTAAGGGTAAGGGTAAAGGTAAGGGTAAGGGTAAGCTTAAGGGTAAAAGCAAGGGTAAGGGTAAGGGTAAGGGTAAGGGTAAGAGTAAGGGTAAGGGTAAGGGTAAGCTTAAGGGTAAAAGCAAGGGTAAGGGTAAGGGTAAGGGTAAGGGTAAGGGTAAGGGTAAGGTTAAGGGTAAGGGTAAGGGTAAGGGTAAGCTTAAGGGTAAAAGCAAGGGTAAGGGTAAGGGTAAGGGTAAGGGTAAGGGTAAGGGTAAGGGTAAGGGTAAGGGTAAGGGTAAGGGTAAGGGTAAGGGTAAGGGTAAGGGTAAGCTTAAGGGTAAAAGCAAGGGTAAGGGTAAGGGTAAGGGTAAGGGTAAGGGTAAGGGTAATGGTAAGGGTAAAGGTAAGGGTAAGCCTATGGGTAAAAGCAAGGGTAAGGGTAAGGGTAAGGGTAAGGGTAAGGTTAAGGGTAAGGGTTAGGGTAAGGGTAAGGGTAAGGGTAAGCTTAAGGGTAAAAGCAAGGGTAAGGGTAAGGGTAAGGGTAAGGGTAAGGGTAAGGGTAAGGGTAAGGGTAAGGGTAAGCTTAAGGGTAAGGGTGAGGGTAAGGGTAAGGGTAAGCTTAAGGGTAAAAGCAAGGGTAAGAGTAAGGGTAAGGGTAAGGGTAAGGGTAAGCTTAAGGGTAAAAGCAAGGGTAAGGGTAAGGGTAAGGGTAAGGGTAAGGGTAAGGGTAAGGGTAAGGGTAAGCTTAAGGGTAAGGGTAAGGGTAAGGGTAAGGGTAAGCTTAAGGGTAAAAGCAAGGGTAAGGGTCAGGGTAAGGGTAAGTGTAAGGGTAAGGGTAAGGGTAAGGGTAAGGGTGAGCTTAAGGGTAAAAGCAAGGGTAAGGGTAAGGTTAAGGGTAAGGGTAAGGGTAAGGGTAAGGGTAAGGGTTAGCTTAAGGGTGAAAGCAAGGGTAAGGGTAAGGGTAAGGGTAAGGGTAAGGGTAAGGGTAAGGGTAAGGGTAAGGGTAAGGGTAAGGGTAAGGGTAAAGGTAAGGGTAAGCCTAAGGGTAAAAGCAAGGGTAAGGGTAAGGGTAAGGGTAAGGGTAAGAGTAAGGGTAAGGGTAAGGGTAAGGGTAAGCTTAAGGGTAAAAGCAAGGGTAAGGGTAGGGGTAAGGGTAAGGGTAAGCCTAAGGGTAAAAGCAAGGGTAAGGGTAAGGGTAAGGGTAAGGGTAAGGGTAAGCTTAAGGGTAAAAGCAAGGGTAAGGGTAAGGGTAAGGGTAAGGGTAAGCTTAAGGGTAAAAGCAAGGGTGAGGGTAAGGGTAAGGGTAAGGGTAAGGGTAAGGGTAAGGGTAAGGGTAAGGGTAAGGGTAAGCTTAAGGGTAAAAGCAAGGGTAAGGGTAAGGGTAAGGGTAAGGGTAAGGGTAAGGGTAAGGGTAAGCTTAAGGGTAAAAGCAAGGGTAAGGGTAAGGGTAAGGGTAAGGGTAAGGGTAAAGGTAAGGGTAAGCCTAAGGGTAAAAGCAAGGGTAAGGGTAAGGGTAAGGGTAAGGGTAAGGGTAAGGGTAAGGGTAAGGGTTAGGGTAAGGGTGAGGGTAAGGGTAAGGGTAAGGGTAAGGGTAAGGGTAAGGGTAAGGGTAAGGGTAAGGGTAAGGGTAAGGGTAAGCTTAAGGGTAAAAGCAAGGGTAAGGGTAAGGGAAAGGGTAAGGGTAAGCCTAAGGGTGAAAGCAAGGGTAAGGGTAAGGGTAAGGGTAAGGGTAAGGGTAAGCTTAAGGGTAAAAGCAAGAGTAAGGGTAAGGGTAAGGGTAAGGGTAAGGGTAAGGGTAAGCTTAAGGGTAAAAGCAAGGGTAAGGGTAAAGGTAAGGGTAAGGGTAAGGGTAAGGGTAAGGGTAAGGGTAAGGGTAAGGGTAAGGGTAAGGGTAAAGGTAAGGGTAAGCCTAAGGGTAAAAGCAAGGGTAAGGGTAAGGGTAAGGGTAAGGGTAAGGGTAAAGTTAAGGGTAAGGGTAAGGGTAAGCTTAAGGGTAAAAGCAAGGGTAAGGGTAAGGGTAAGGGTAAGGGTAAGGGTAAGGGTAAGGGTAAGGGTAAGGGTAAGGGTAAGGGTAAGTGTAAGCTTAAGGGTAAGGGTAAGGGTAAGGGTAAGGGTAAGCTTAAGGGTAAAAGCAAGGGTAAGGGTAAGGGTAAGGGTAAGGGTAAGCTTAAGGGTAAAAGGAAGGGTAAGGGTAAGGGTAAGGGTAAGGGTAAGGGTAAGGGTATGGGTAAGGGTAAGGGTAAGGGTAAGGGTAAGGGTAAGGGTAAGGGTAAGGGTAAGCTTAAGGGTAAGGGTAAGGGTAAGGGTAAGGGTAAGCTTAAGGGTAAAAGCAAGGGTAAGGGTATAGGTAAGGGTAAGGGTAAGGGTAAGGGTAAGGGTAAGCCTAAGGGTAAGGGTAAGGGTAAGGGTAAGGGTAAACTTAAGGGTAAAAGCAAGGGTAAGGGTAAGGGTGAGGGTAAGGGTAAGGGTAAGGGTAAGGGTAAGCTTAAGGGTAAGGGTAAGGGTAAGGGTAAGGGTAAGCTTAAGGGTAAAAGCAAGGGTAAGGGTAAGGGTATGGGTAAGGGTAAGGGTAAGGGTAAGGGTAAGGGTAAGGGTAAGGGTAAGGGTAAGGGTAAGGGTAAGGGAAAGCTTAAGGGTAAGGGTAAGGGTAAGGGTATGGGTAAGCTTAAGGGTAAAAGCAAGGGTAAGGGTAAGGGTAAGGGTAAGGGTAAGGGTAAGCTTAAGGGTAAAAGCATGGGTAAGGGTAAGGGTAAGGGTAAGGGTAAGGGTAAGGGTAAGGGTAAGGGTAAGGGTAAGGGTAAGGGTAAGGGTAAGGGTAAGGGTAAGGGTAAGGGTAAGGGTAAGGGTAAGGGTAAGGGTAAGGGTAAGGGTAAGGGTAAGCTTAAGGGTAAGGGTAAGGGTAAGGGTAAGGGTAAGCTTAAGGGTAAAAGCAAGGGTAAGGGTAAGGGTAAGGGTAAGGGTAAGGGTAAAGGAAAGGGTAAGCCTAAGGGTAAAAGCAAGGATAAGGGTAAGGGTAAGGGTAAGGGTAAGGGTAAGGGTAAGGGTAAGGGTAAGGGTAAGGGTAAGGGTAAGGGTAAGGGTAAGGGTAAGGGTAAGGGTAAGCTTAAGGGTAAAAGCAAGGGTAAGGGTAAGGGTAAGGGTAAGGGTAAGGGTAAGGGTAATGGTAAGGGTAAAGGTAAGGGTAAGCCTAAGGGTAAAAGCAAGGGTAAGGGTAAGGGTAAGGGTAAGGGTAAGGGTAAGGTTAAGGGTAAGGGTTAGGGTAAGGGTAAGGGTAAGGGTAAGGGTAAGCTTAAGGGTAAAAGCAAGGGTAAGGGTAAGGGTAAGGGTAAGGGTAAGGGTAAGGGTAAGGGTAAGAGTAAGGGTAAGGGTAAGCTTAAGGGTAAGGGTAAGGGGTAAGGGTAAGGGTAAGCTTAAGGGTAAAAGCAAGGGTAAGGGTAAGGGTAAGGGTAAGGGTAAGGGTAAGGGTAAGCTTAAGGGTAAAAGCAAGGGTAAGGGTAAGGGTAAGGGTAAGGGTAAGGGTAAGGGTAAGGGTAAGGGTAAGCTTAAGGGTAAGGGTAAGGGTAAGGGTAAGGGTAAGCTTAAGGGTAAAAGCAAGGGTAAGGGTCAGGGTAAGGGTAAGTGTAAGGGTAAGGGTAAGGGTAAGGGTAAGGGTGAGCTTAAGGGTAAAAGCAAGGGTAAGGGTAAGGTTAAGGGTAAGGGTAAGGGTAAGGGTAAGGGTTAGCTTAAGGGTGAAAGCAAGGGTAAGGGTAAGGGTAAGGGTAAGGGTAAGGGTAAGGGTAAGGGTAAGGGTAAGGGTAAGGGTAAGGGTAAGGGTAAAGGTAAGGGTAAGCCTAAGGGTAAAAGCAAGGGTAAGGGTAAGGGTAAGGGTAAGGGTAAGAGTAAGGGTAAGGGTAAGGGTAAGGGTAAGCTTAAGGGTAAAAGCAAGGGTAAGGGTAAGGGTAAGGGTAAGGGTAAGCCTAAGGGTAAAAGCAAGGGTAAGGGTAAGGGTAAGGGTAAGGGTAAGGGTAAGCTTAAGGGTAAAAGCAAGGGTGAGGGTAAGGGTAAGGGTAAGGGTAAGGGTAAGCTTAAGGGTAAAAGCAAGGGTGAGGGTAAGGGTAAGGGTAAGGGTAAGGGTAAGGGTAAGGGTAAGGGTAAGGGTAAGGGTAAGGGTAAGCTTAAGGGTAAAAGCAAGGGTAAGGGTAAGGGTAAGGGTAAGGGTAAGGGTAAGGGTAAGGGTAAGGGTAAGCTTAAGGGTAAAAGCAAGGGTAAGGGGTAAGGGTAAGGGTAAGGGTAAAGGTAAGGGTAAGCCTTAGGGTAAAAGCAAGGGTAAGGGTAAGGGTGATGGTTAGGGTAAGGGTTAGGGTAAGGGTAAGGGTAAGGGTAAGGGTAAGGGTAAGGGTAAGGGTAAGGGTAAGGGTAAGGGTAAGGGTAAGGGTAAGGGTAAGGGTAAGGGTAAGCTTAAGGGTAAAAGCAAGGGTAAGGGTAAGGGAAAGGGTAAGGGTAAGCCTAAGGGTGAGAGCAAGGGTAAGGGTAAGGGTAAGGGTAAGGGTAAGGGTAAGCTTAAGGGTAAAAGCAAGAGTAAGGGTAAGGGTAAGGGTAAGGGTAAGGGTAAGCTTAAGGGTAAAAGCAAGGGTAAGGGTAAAGGTAAGGGTAAGGGTAAGGGTAAGGGTAAGGGTAAGGGTAAGGGTAAGGGTAAGGGTAAGGGTAAGGGTAAGGGTAAAGGTAAGGGTAAGCCTAAGGGTAAAAGCAAGGGTAAGGGTAAGGGTAAGGGTAAGGGTAAGGGTAAGGTTAAGGGTAAGGGTAAGGGTAAGCTTAAGGGTAAAAGCAAGGGTAAGGGTAAGGGTAAGGGTAAGGGTAAGGGTAAGGGTAAGGGTAAGGGTAAGGGTAAGGGTAAGCTTAAGGGTAAGGGTAAGGGTAAGGGTAAGGGTAAGCTTAAGGGTAAAAGCAAGGGTAAGGGTAAGGGTAAGGGTAAGGGTAAGCTTAAGGGTAAAAGGAAGGGTAAGGGTAAGGGTAAGGGTAAGGGTAAGGGTAAGGGTAAGGGTAAGGGTAAGGGTAAGGGTAAGGGTAAGGGTAAGGGTAAGGGTAAGGGTAAGGGTAAGGGTAAGGGTAAGGGTAAGCTTAAGGGTAAGGGTAAGGGTAAGAGTAAGGGTAAGCTTAAGGGTAAAAGCAAGGGTAAGGGTAAGGGTAAGGGTAAGGGTAAGGGTAAGGGTAAGGGTAAGCCTAAGGGTAAGGGTAAGGGTTAGGGTAAGGGTAAGCTTAAGGGTAAAAGCAAGGGTAAGGGTAAGGGTGAGGGTAAGGGTAAGGGTAAGGGTAAGGGTAAGCTTAAGGGTAAGGGTAAGGGTAAGGGTAAGGGTAAGCTTAAGGGTAAAAGCAAGGGTAAGGGTAAGGGTAAGGTTAAGGGTAAGGGTAAGGGTAAGGGTAAGGGTAAGGGTAAGGGTAAGGGTAAGGGAAAGCTTAAGGGTAAGGGTAAGGGTAAGGGTATGGGTAAGCTTAAGGGTAAAAGCAAGGGTAAGGGTAAGGGTAAGGGTAAGGGTAAGGGTAAGCTTAAGGGTAAAAGCAAGGGTAAGGGTAAGGGTAAGGGTAAGGGTAAGGGTAAGGGTAAGGGTAAGGGTAAGGGTAAGGGTAAGGGTAAGGGTAAGGGTAAGGGTAAGGGTAAGGGTAAGGGTAAGGGTAAGGGTAAGGGTAAGGGTAAGGGTAAGGGTAAGGGTAAGGGTAAGCTTAAGGGTAAGGGTAAGGGTAAGGGTAAGGGTAAGCTTAAGGGTAAAAGCAAGGGTAAGGGTAAGGGTAAGGGTAAGGGTAAGGGTAAGGGTAAGGGAAAGCTTAAGGGTAAGGGTAAGGGTAAGGGTATGGGTAAGCTTAAGGGTAAAAGCAAGGGTAAGGGTAAGGGTAAGGGTAAGGGTAAGGGTAAAGGTAAGGGTAAGGGTAAGGGTAAGGGTAAGGGTAAGGGTAAGGGTAAGGGTAAGCTTAAGGGTAAGGGTAAGGGTAAGGGTAAGGGTAAGCTTAAGGGTAAAAGCAAGGGTAAGAGTAAGGGTAAGGGTAAGGGTGAGGGTAAAGGTAAGGGTAAGCCTAAGGGTGAAAGCAAGGATAAGGGTAAGGGTAAGGGTAAGGGTAAGGGTAAGGGTAAGGGTAAGGGTAAGGGTAAGCTTAAGGGTAAAAGCAAGGGTAAGGGTAAGGGTAAGGGTAAGGGTAAGGGTAAGGGTAAGGGTAAGGGTAAGGGTTAGGGTAAGGGTAAGGGTAAGGGTAAGGGTAAGGGTAAGGGTAAGGGTAAGCTTAAGGGTAAAAGCAAGGGTAAGGGTAAGGGTAAGGGTAAGGGTAAGGGTAAGGGTAAGGGTAAGCTTAAGGGTAAAAGCAAGGGGTAAGGGGTAAGGGTAAGGGTAAGGGTAAGGGTAAGGGTTAGGGTAAGGGTAAGGGTAAAGGGTAAGGGTAAGCCTAAGGGTAAAAGCAAGGGTAAGGGTAAGGGTAAGGGTAAGGGTAAGGGTAAGGGTAAGGGTAAGGGTAAGGGTAAGAGTAAGGGGTAAGGGTAAGGGTAAGCTTAAGGGTAAAAGCAAGGGTAAGGGTAAGGGTAAGGGTAAGGTAAGCCTAAGGGTAAAAGCAAGGGTAAGGGTAAGGGTAAGGGTAAGGGTAAGGGTAAGCTTAAGGGTAAAAGCAAGGGTAAGGGTAAGGGTAAGGGTGAGGGTAAGGGTAAGGGTAAGCTTAAGGGTAAAAGCAAGGGTAAGGGTAAGGGTAAGGGTAAGGGTAAGGGTAAGGGTAAGGGTAAGGGTAAGGGTAAAGGTAAGGGTAAGCCTAAGGGTAAAAGCAAGGGTAAGGGTAAGGGAAAGGGTAAGGGTAAGGGTAAGGGTAAGGGTAAGGGTAAGGGTAAGGGTAAGGGTAAGGGTAAGCTTAAGGGTAAAAGCAAGGGTAAGGGTAAGGGTAAGGGTAAGGGTAAGGGTAAGGGTAAGGGTAAGGGTAAGCTTAAGGGTAAAAGCAAGGGTAAGGGTAAGGGTAAGGGTAAGGGTAAGGGTAAGGGTAAGGGTAAGGGTAAGGGTAAAGGTAAGGGTAAGGGTAAGGGTAAGGGTAAGGGTAAGGGTAAGGGTAAGGGTAAGCTTAAGGGTAAAAGCAAGGGTAAGGGTTAGGGTAAGGGTAAGGGTAAGGGTAAGGGTAAGGGTAAGCTTAAGGGTAAAAGCAAGGGTAAGGGTAAGGGTAAGGGTAAGGGTAAGGGTAAGGGTAAGGGTAAGGGTAAGGGTAAGGGTAAGCTTAAGGGTAAAAGCAAGGGTAAGGGTAAGGGTAAGGGTAAGGGTAAGGGTAAGGGTAAGGGTAAGCTTAAGGGTAAAAGCAAGGGTAAGGGTAAGGGTAAGGGTAAGGGTAAGGGTTAGGGTAAGGGTAAAGGTAAGGGTAAGCCTAAGGGTAAAAGCAAGGGTAAGGGTAAGGGTAAGGGTAAGGGTAAGGGTAAGGCTAAGGGTAAGGGTAAGGGTAAGGGTAAGGGTAAGAGTAAGGGTAAGGGTGAGGGTAAGCTTAAGGGTAAAAGCAAGGGTAAGGGTAAGGGTAAGGGTAAGGGTAAGCCTAAGGGTAAAAGCAAGGGTAAGGGTAAGGGTAAGGGTAAGGGTAAGGGTAAGATTAAGGGTAAAAGCAAGGGTAAGGGTAAGGGTAAGGGTAAGGGTAAGGGTAAGGGTAAGCTTAAGGGTAAAAGCAAGGGTAAGGGTAAGGGTAAGGGTAAGGGTAAGGGTAAGGGTAAGGGTAAGGGTAAGGGTAAGGGTAAGGGTAAGGGTAAGGGTAAAGGTAAGGTTAAGCCTAAGGGTAAAAGCAAGGGTAAGGGTAAGGGTAAGGGTAAGGGTAAGGGTAAGGGTAAGCTTAAGGGTAAAAGCAAGGGTAAGGGTAAGGGTAAGGGTAAGGGTAAGGGTAAGGGTAAGGGTAAGGGTAAGGGTAAGGGTAAGGGTAAGGGTAAGCTTAAGGGTAAAAGCAAGGGTAAGGGTAAGGGTAAGGGTAAGGGTAAGGGTAAGGGTAAGGGTAAGGGTAAGGGTAAGGGTAAGGGTAAGGGTAAGGGTAAGGGTAAGGGTAAGGGTAAGGGTAAGGGTAAGGGTAAGCTAAAGGGTAAAAGCAAGGGTAAGGGTTAGGGTAAGGGTAAGGGTAAGGGTAAGGGTAAGGGTAAGGGTAAGCTTAAGGGTAAAAGCAAGGGTAAGGGTAAGGGTAAGGGTAAGGGTAAGGGTAAGGGTAAGGGTAAGGGTAAGGGTAAGGGTAAGGGTAAGGGTAAGGGTAAGGGTAAGGGTAAAGGTAAGGGTAAGCCTAAGGGTAAAAGCAAGGGTAAGGGTAAGGGTAAGGGTAAGGGTAAGGGTAAGGGTAAGGGTAAGGGTAAGGGTAAGGGTAAGGGTAAGGATAAGGGTAAGGGTAAGGGTAAGCTTAAGGGTATAAGCAAGGGTAAGGGTAAGGGTAAGGGTGAGGGTAAGGGTAAGGGTAAGGGTAAGGGTAAGGGTAAGGGTAAGCTTAAGGGTAAAAGCAAGGGTAAGGGTAAGGGTAAGGGGAAGGGTAAGGGTAAGGGTAAGGGTAAGGGTAAGGGTAAGGGTAAGGGTAAGCTTAAGGGTAAAAGCAAGGGTAAGGGTAAGGGTAAGGGTAAGGGTAAGGGTAAGGGTAAGGGTAAGGGTAAGGGTAAGGGTAAGGGTAAGGGTAAGGGTAAGGGTAAAGGTAAGGGTAAGCCTAAGGGTAAAAGCAAGGGTAAGGGTAAGGGTAAGGGTAAGGGTAAGGGTAAGGGTAAGGGTAAGGGTAAGTGTAAGGGTAAGCTTAAGGGTAAAAGCAAGAGGGTAAGGGTAAGGGTAAGGGTAAGCCTAAGGGTAAAAGCAAGGGTAAGGGTAAGGGTAAGGGTAAGGGTAAGGGTAAGCTTAAGGGTAAAAGCAAGGGTAAGGGTAAGGGTAAGGGTAAGGGTAAGGGTAAGGGTGAGCTTGAGGGTAAAAGCAAGGGTAAGGGTAAGGGTAAGGGTGAGGGTAAGGGTAAGGGTAAAGGTAAGGGTAAGCCTAAGGGTAAAAGCAAGGGTAAGGGTAAGGGTAAGGGTAAGGGTAAGGGTATGGGTAAGGGTAAGGGTAAGGGTAAGGGTAAGGGTAAGGGTAAGGGTAAGGGTAAGCTTAAGGGTAAAAGCAAGGGTAAGGGTAAGGGTAAGGGTAAGGGTAAGGGTAAGGGTAAGGGTAAGGGTAAGGGTAAGCTTAAGGGTGAAAGCAAGGGTAAGGGTAAGGGTAAGGGTAAGGGTAAGGGTAAGGGTAAGGGTAAGCTTAAGGGTAAAAGCAAGGGTAAGAGTAAGGGTAAGGGTAAGGGTAAGCTTAAGGGTAAAAGCAAGGGTAAGGGTAAGGGTAAGGGTAAGGGTTAGGGTAAGGGTAAGGGTAAAGGTAAGGGTAAGCCTAAGGGTAAAAGCATGGGTAAGGGTAAGGGTAAGGGTAAGGGTAAGGGTAAGGGTAAGGGTAAGGGTAAGGGTAAGGGTAAGGGTAAGGGTAAGGGTAAGGGTAAGGGTAAGGGTAAGGGTAAGCTTAAGGGTAAAAGCAAGGGTGAGGGTAAGGGTAAGGGTAAGGGTAAGGGTAAGGGTAAGGGTAAGGGTAAGGGTAAGGGTAAGGGTAAGGGTAAGGGTAAGGGTAAGGGTAAGGGTAAGGGTAAGCCTAAGGGTAAAAGCAAGGGTAAGGGTAAGGGTAAGGGTAAGGGTAAGCTTAAGGGTAAAAGCAAGGGTAAGGGTAAGGGTAAGGGTAAGGGTAAGGGTAAGGGTAAGCTTAAGGGTAAAAGCAAGGGTAAGGGTAAGGGTAAGGGTAAGGGTAATGGTAAGGGTAAGGGTAAGGGTAAAGGTAAGGGTAAGCCTAAGGGTAAAAGCAAGGGTATGGGTAAGGGTAAGGGTAAGGGTAAGGGTCAGGGTAAGGGTAAGCTTAAGGGTAAAAGCAAGGGTAAGGGTAAGGGTAAGGGTAAGGGTAAGGGTAAGGGTAAGGGTAAGGGTAAGGGTAAGGGTAAGCTTAAGGGTAAAAGCAAGGGTGAGGGTTAGGGTAAGGGTAAGGGTAAGGGTAAGGGTAAGGGTAAGGGTAAGGGTAAGGGTAAGGGTAAGGTTAAGGGTAAGGGTAAGGGTAAGGGTAAGGGTAAGGGTAAGGGTAAGCTTAAGGGTAAAAGCAAGGGTAAGGGTAAGGGTAAGGGTAAGGGTAAGTGTAAGGGTAAGGGTAAGGGTAAGGGTAAGGGTAAGCTTAAGGGTAAAAGCAAGGGTAAGGGTAAGGGTAAGGGTAAGGGTAAGGGTAAGGGTAAGGGTAAGGGTAAGGGTAAGCCTAAGGGTAAAAGCAAGGGTAAGGGTAAGGGTAAAAGCAAGGGTAAGGGTAAGGGTAAGGGTAAGGGTAAGGGTAAGGGTAAGGGTAAGGGTAAGGGTAAGGGTAAGGGTAAGAGTAAGGGTAAGGGTAAGGGTAAGGGTAAGGGTAAGCTTAAGGGTAAAAGCAAGGGTAAGGGTAAGGGTAAGGGTAAGGGTAAGGGTAAGGGTAAGGGTAAGGGTAAGCTTAAGGGTAAAAGCAAGGGTGAGGGTAAGGGTAAGGGTAAGGGTAAGCTTAAGGGTAAAAGCAAGGGTAAGGGTAAGGGTAAGGGTAAGGGTAAGGGTAAGGGTAAGGGTAAGGGTAAGGGTAAGGGTAAGGGTAAGCTTAAGGGTAAAAGCAAGGGTAAGGGTAAGGGTAAGGGTAAGGGTAAGCTTAAGGGTAAAAGCAAGGGTAAGGGTAAGGGTAAGGGTAAGGGTAAGGGTAAGGGTAAGCTTAAGGGTAAAAGCAAGGGTAAGGGTAAGGGTAAGGGTAAGGGTAAGGGTAAGGGTAAGGGTAAGGGTAAGGGTAAAGGTAAGGGTAAGGGTAAGGGTAAGGGTAAGGGTAAGGGTAAGGGTAAGGGTAAGCTTAAGGGTAAAAGCAAGGGTAAGGGTTAGGGTAAGGGTAAGGGTAAGGGTAAGGGTAAGGGTAAGCTTAAGGGTAAAAGCAAGGGTAAGGGTAAGGGTAAGGGTAAGGGTAAGGGTAAGGGTAAGGGTAAGGGTAAGGGTAAGGGTAAGGGTAAGGGTAAGCTTAAGGGTAAAAGCAAGGGTAAGGGTAAGGGTAAGGGTAAGGGTAAGGGTAAGGGTAAGGGTAAGGGTAAGGGTAAGCTTAAGGGTAAAAGCAAGGGTAAGGGTAAGGGTAAGGGTAAGGGTAAGGGTTAGGGTAAGGGTAAAGGTAAGGGAAAGCCTAAGGGTAAAAGCAAGGGTAAGGGTAAGGGTAAGGGTAAGGGTAAGGGTAAGGGTAAGGGTAAGGTTAAGGGTAAGGGTAAGGGTAAGAGTAAGGGTAAGGGTGAGGGTAAGCTTAAGGGTAAAAGCAAGGGTAAGGGTAAGGGTAAGGGTAAGGGTAAGCCTAAGGGTAAAAGCAAGGGTAAGGGTAAGGGTAAGGGTAAGGGTAAGGGTAAGCTTAAGGGTAAAAGCAAGGGTAAGGGTAAGGGTAAGGGTAAGGGTAAGGGTAAGGGTAAGCTTAAGGGTAAAAGCAAGGGTAAGGGTAAGGGTAAGGGTAAGGGTAAGGGTAAGGGTAAGGGTAAGGGTAAGGGTAAGGGTAAGGGTAAGGGTAAGGGTAAGGGTAAAGGTAAGGTTAAGCCTAAGGGTAAAAGCAAGGGTAAGGGTAAGGGTAAGGGTAAGGGTAAGGGTAAGGGTAAGGGTAAGCTTAAGGGTAAAAGCAAGGGTAAGGGTAAGGGTAAGGGTAAGGGTAAGGGTAAGGGTAAGGGTAAGGGTAAGGGTAAGGGTAAGGGAAAGGGTAAGGGTAAGCTTAAGGGTAAAAGCAATGGTAAGGGTAAGGGTAAGGGTAAGGGTAAGGGTAAGGGTAAGGGTAAGGGTAAGGGTAAGGGTAAGGGTAAGGGTAAGGGTAAGGGTAAGGGTAAGCTAAAGGGTAAAAGCAAGGGTAAGGGTTAGGGTAAGGGTAAGGGTAAGGGTAAGGGTAAGGGTAAGGGTAAGCTTAAGGGTAAAAGCAAGGGTAAGGGTAAGGGTAAGGGTAAGGGTAAGGGTAAGGGTAAGGGTAAGGGTAAGGGTAAGGGTAAGGGTAAGGGTAAGGGTAAGGGTAAAGGTAAGGGTAAGCCTAAGGGTAAAAGCAAGGGTAAGGGTAAGGGTAAGGGTAAGGGTAAGGGTAAGGGTAAGGGTAAGGGTAAGGGTAAGGGTAAGGGTAAGGATAAGGGTAAGGGTAAGGGTAAGCTTAAGGGTATAAGCAAGGGTAAGGGTAAGGGTAAGGGTGAGGGTAAGGGTAAGGGTAAGGGTAAGGGTAAGGGTAAGGGTAAGCTTAAGGGTAAAAGCAAGGGTAAGGGTAAGGGTAAGGGTAAGGGTAAGGGTAAGGGTAAGGGTAAGGGTAAGGGTAAGGGTAAGGGTAAGCTTAAGGGTAAAAGCAAGGGTAAGGGTAAGGGTAAGGGTAAGGGTAAGGGTAAGGGTAAGGGTAAGGGTAAGGGTAAGGGTAAGGGTAAGGGTAAGGGTAAGGGTAAGGGTAAGGGTAAGGGTAAAGGTAAGGGTAAGCCTAAGGGTAAAAGCAAGGGTAAGGGTAAGGGTAAGGGTAAGGGTAAGGGTAAGGGTAAGGGTAAGGGTAAGGGTAAGGGTAAGTGTAAGGGTAAGCTTAAGGGTAAAAGCAAGGGTAAGGGTAAGGGTAAGGGTAAGGGTAAGCCTAAGGGTAAAAGCAAGGGTAAGGGTAAGGGTAAGGGTAAGGGTAAGGGTAAGGGTAAGGGTAAGCTTAAGGGTAAAAGCAAGGGTAAGGGTAAGGGTAAGGGTAAGGGTAAGGGTAAGGGTAAGCTTGAGGGTAAAAGCAAGGGTAAGGGTAAGGGTAAGGGTGAGGGTAAGGGTAAGGGTAAAGGTAAGGGTAAGCCTAAGGGTAAAAGCAAGGGTAAGGGTAAGGATAAGGGTAAGGGTAAGGGTAAGGGTAAGGGTAAGGGTAAGGGTAAGGGTAAGGGTAAGGGTAAGGGTAAGTGTAAGCTTAAGGGTAAAAGCAAGGGTAAGGGTAAGGGTAAGGGTAAGGGTAAGCTTAAGGGTAAAAGCAAGGGTAAGGGTAAGGGTAAGGGTAAGGGTAAGGGTAAGGGTAAGGGTAAGGGTTAGGGTAAGGGTAAGGGTAAAGGTAAGGGTAAGCCTAAGGGTAAAAGCATGGGTAAGGGTAAGGGTAAGGGTAAGGGTGAGGGTAAAGGTAAGGGTAAGCCTAAGGGTGAAAGCAAGGATAAGGGTAAGGGTAAGGGTAAGGGTAAGGGTAAGGGTAAGGGTAAGGGTAAGGGTAAGGGTAAGGGTAAGCTTAAGGGTAAAAGCAAGGGTAAGGGTAAGGGTAAGGGTAAGGGTAAGGGTAAGGGTAAGGGTAAGGGTAAGGATAAGGGTAAGGGTAAGGGTAAGGGTAAGGGTAAGGGTAAGCTTAAGGGTAAAAGCAAGGGTAAGGGTAAGGGTAAGGGTAAGGGTAAGAGTAAGAGTAAGGGTAAGCTTAAGGGTAAAAGCAAGGGTAAGGGTAAGGGTAAGGGTAAGGGTAAGGGTAAGGGTTAGGGTAAGGGTAAGGGTAAAGGTAAGGGTAAGCCTAAGGGTAAAAGCAAGGGTAAGGGTAAGGGTAAGGGTAAGGGTAAGGGTAAGGGTAAGGGTAAGGGTAAGGGTAAGGGTAAGCCTAAGGGTAAAAGCAAGGGTAAGGGTAAGGGTAAGGGTAAGGGTAAGGGTAAGCTTAAGGGTAAAAGCAAGGGTAAGGGTAAGGGTAAGGGTAAGGGTAAGGGTAAGGGTAAGCTTAAGGGTAAAAGCAAGGGTAAGGGTAAGGGTAAGGGTAAGGGTAAGGGTAAGGGTAAGGGTAAGGGTAAGGGTAAAGGTAAGGGTAAGCCTAAGGGTAAAAGCAAGGGTAAGGGTAAGGGTAAGGGTAAGGGTAAGGGTAAGGGTAAGGGTAAGGGTAAGGGTAAGGGTAAGGGTAAGGGTAAAGGTAAGCTTAAGGGTAAAAGCAAGGGTAAGGGTAAGGGTAAGGGTAAGGGTAAGGGTAAGGGTAAGGGTAAGGGTAAGGGTAAGGGTAAGGGTAAGGGTAAGGGTAAGCTTAAGGGTAAAAGCAAGGGTAAGGGTAAGGGTAAGGGTAAGGGTAAGGGTAAGGGTAAGGGTAAGGGTAAAGGTAAGGGTAAGGGTAAGGGTAAGGGTAAGGGTAAGGGTAAGGGTAAGGGTAAGGGTAAGGGTAAGGGTAAGGGTAAGGGTAAGGGTAAGGGTAAGCTTAAGGGTAAAAGCAAGGGTAAGGGTAAGGGTAAGGGTAAGGGTGAGGGTAAGGGTAAGGGTAAGGGTAAGCTTAAGGGTAAAAGCAAGGGTAAGGGTAAGGGTAAGGGTAAGGGTAAGGGTTAGGGTAAGGGTAAAGGTAAGGGTAAGCCTAAGGGTAAAAGCAAGGGTAAGGGTAAGGGTAAGGGTAAGGGTAAGGGTAAGGGTAAGGGTAAGGGTAAGGGTAAGAGTAAGGGTAAGGGTGAGGGTGAGCTTAAGGGTAAAAGCAAGGGTAAGGGTAAGGGTAAGGGTAAGGGTAAGCCTAAGGGTAAAAGCAAGGGTAAGGGTAAGGGTAAGGGTAAGGGTAAGGGTAAGCTTAAGGGTAAAAGCAAGGGTAAGGGTAAGGGTAAGGGTAAGGGTAAGGGTAAGCTTAAGGGTAAAAGCAAGGGTAAGGGTAAGGGTAAGGGTAAGGGTAAGGGTAAGGGTTAGGGTAATGGTAAGGGTAAGGGTAAGGGTAAGGGTAAGGGTAAGGGTAAAGGTAAGGTTAAGCCTAAGGGTAAAAGCAAGGGTAAGGGTAAGGGTAAGGGTAAGGGTAAGGGTAAGGGTAAGCTTAAGGGTAAAAGCAAGGGTAAGGGTAAGGGTAAGGGTAGGGGTAAGGGTAAGGGTAAGGGTAAGGGTAAGGGTAAGGGTAAGGGTAAGGGTAAGCTTAAGGGTAAAAGCAAGGGTAAGGGTAAGGGTAAGGGTAAGGGTAAGGGTAAGGGTAAGGGTAAGGGTAAGGGTAAGGGTAAGGGTAAGGGTAAGGGTAAGCTAAAGGGTAAAAGCAAGGGTAAGGGTTAGGGTAAGGGTAAGGGTAAGGGTAAGGGTAAGGGTAAGGGTAAGCTTAAGGGTAAAAGCAAGGGTAAGGGTAAGGGTAAGGGTAAGGGTAAGGGTAAGGGTAAGGGTAAGGGTAAGGGTAAGGGTAAGGGTAAGGGTAAAGGTAAGGGTAAGCCTAAGGGTAAAAGCAAGGGTAAGGGTAAGGGTAAGGGTAAGGGTAAGGGTAAGGGTAAGGGTAAGGGTAAGGGTAAGGGTAAGGATAAGGGTAAGGGTAAGGGTAAGCTTAAGGGTATAAGCAAGGGTAAGGGTAAGGGTAAGGGTGAGGGTAAGGGTAAGGGTAAGGGTAAGGGTAAGGGTAAGGGTAAGGGTAAGCTTAAGGGTAAAAGCAAGGGTAAGGGTAAGGGTAAGGGTAAGGGTAAGGGTAAGGGTAAGGGTAAGGGTAAGGGTAAGGGTAAGGGTAAGGGTAAGGGTAAGGGTAAGCTTAAGGGTAAAAGCAAGGGTAAGGGTAAGGGTAAGGGTAAGGGTAAGGGTAAGGGTAAGGGTAAGGGTAAGGGTAAGGGTAAGGGTAAGGGTAAAGGTAAGGGTAAGCCTAAGGGTAAAAGCAAGGGTAAGGGTAAGGGTAAGGGTAAGGGTAAGGGTAAGGGTAAGGGTAAGGGTAAGGGTAAGGGTAAGTGTAAGGGTAAGCTTAAGGGTAAAAGCAAGGGTAAGGGTAAGGGTAAGGGTAAGGGTAAGCCTAAGGGTAAAAGCAAGGGTAAGGGTAAGGGTAAGGGTAAGGGTAAGGGTAAGCTTAAGGGTAAAAGCAAGGGTAAGGGTAAGGGTAAGGGTAAGCTTGAGGGTAAAAGCAAGGGTAAGGGTAAGGGTAAGGGTGAGGGTAAGGGTAAGGGTAAAGGTAAGGGTAAGCCTAAGGGTAAAAGCAAGGGTAAGGGTAAGGGTAAGGGTAAGGGTAAGGGTAAGGGTAAGGGTAAGGGTAAGGGTAAGGGTAAGGGTAAGGGTAAGGGTAAGGGTAAGGGTAAGGGTAAGGGTAAGGGTAAGGGTAAGGGTAAGCTTAAGGGTAAAAGCAAGGGTAAGGGTAAGGGTAAGGGTAAGGGTAAGGGTAAGGGTAAGGGTAAGGGTAAGGGTAAGCTTAAGGGTGAAAGCAAGGGTAAGGGTAAGGGTAAGGGTAAGGGTAAGGGTAAGGGTAAGGGTAAGCTTAAGGGTAAAAGCAAGGGTAAGGGTAAGGGTAAGGGTAAGGGTAAGCTTAAGGGTAAAAGCAAGGGTAAGGGTAAGGGTAAGGGTAAGGGTAAGGGTAAGGGTAAGGGTTAGGGTAAGGGTAAGGGTAAAGGTAAGGGTAAGCCTAAGGGTAAAAGCATGGGTAAGGGTAAGGGTAAGGGTAAGGGTAAGGGTAAGGGTAAGGGTAAGGGTAAGGGTAAGGGTAAGGGTAAGGGTAAGGGTAAGGGTAAGATTAAGGGTAAAAGCAAGGGTGAGGGTAAGGGTAAGGGTAAGGGTAAGGGTAAGGGTAAGGGTAAGGGTAAGGGTAAGGGTAAGGGTAAGGGTAAGGGTAAGGGTAAGGGTAAGGGTAAGGGTAAGGGTAAGGGTAAGGGTAAGGGTAAGGGTAAGGGTAAGCCTAAGGGTAAAAGCAAGGGTAAGGGTAAGGGTAAGGGTAAGGGTAAGCTTAAGGGTAAAAGCAAGGGTAAGGGTAAGGGTAAGGGTAAGGGTAAGGGTAAGGGTAAGCTTAAGGGTAAAAGCAAGGGTAAGGGTAAGGGTAAGGGTAAGGGTAATGGTAAGGGTAAGGGTAAGGGTAAAGGTAAGGGTAAGCCTAAGGGTAAAAGCAAGGGTATGGGTAAGGGTAAGGGTAAGGGTAAGGGTAAGGGTAAGGGTAAGGGTAAGGGTAAGGGTAAGGGTAAGGGTCAGGGTAAGGGTAAGCTTAAGGGTAAAAGCAAGGGTAAGGGTAAGGGTAAGGGTAAGGGTAAGGGTAAGCGTAAGGGTAAGGGTAAGCTTAAGGGTAAAAGCAAGGGTAAGGGTTAGGGTAAGGGTAAGGGTAAGGGTAAGGGTAAGGGTAAGGGTAAGGGTAAGGGTAAGGGTAAGGGTAAGGGTAAGGGTAAGGGTAAGGGTAAGGGTAAGGGTAAGGGTAAGGGTAAGGGTAAGGGTAAGGGTAAGGGTAAGCTTAAGGGTAAAAGCAAGGGTAAGGGTAAGGGTAAGGGTAAGGGTAAGTGTAAGGGTAAGGGTAAGGGTAAGGGTAAGGGTAAGCTTAAGGGTAAAAGCAAGGGTAAGGGTAAGGGTAAGGGTAAGGGTAAGGGTAAGGGTAAGGGTAAGGGTAAGCCTAAGGGTAAAAGCAAGGGTAAGGGTAAGGGTAAAAGCAAGGGTTAGGGTAAGGGTAAGGGTAAGGGTAAGGGTAAGGGTAAGGGTAAGGGTAAGGGTAAGGGTAAGGGTAAGGGTAAGGGTAAGGGTAAGGGTAAGGGTAAGCTTAAGGGTAAAAGCAAGGGTAAGGGTAAGGGTAAGGGTAAGGGTAAGATTAAGTGTAAGCTCAAGGGTAAAAGCAAGGGTAAGGGTAAGGGTGAGGGTAAAGGTAAGGGTAAGCCTTAGGGTAAAAGCAAGGGTAAGGGTAAGGGTAAGGGTAAGGGTAATGGTAAGGGTAAGCTTAAGGGTGAAAGCAAGGGTAAGGGTAAGGGTGAGGGTAAGGGTAAGGGTAAGGGTAAGGGTAAGGGTAAGGTTAAGGGTAAAAGCAAGGGTAAGGGTAAGGGTGAGGGTAAGGGTAAGGGTAAGGGTAAGGGTAAGGGTGAGGGTAAGGGTAAGCTTAAGGGTAAAAGCAAGGGTAAGGGTTAGGGTAAGGGTAAGGGTAAGGGTAAGGGTAAGCTTGAGGGTAAAAGCAAGGGTAAGGGTAAGGGTAAGGGTAAGGGTAAAGGTAAGGGTAAGCCTAAGGGTAAAAGCAAGGGTAAGGGTAAGGGTAAGGGTAAGGGTAAGGGTAAGGGTAAGGGTAAGGGTAAGGGTAAGGGTAAGGGTAAGGGTAAGGGTAAGCTTAAGGGTATAAGCAAGGGTAAGGGTAAGGGTAAGGGTGAGGGTAAGGGTAAGGGTAAGGGTAAGCTTAAGGGTAAAAGCAAGGGTAAGGGTAAGGGTAAGGGTAAGGGTAAGGGTAAGGGTAAGGGTAAGGGTAAGGGTAAGGGTAAGCTTAAGGGTAAAAGCAAGGGTAAGGGTAAGGGTAAGGGTAAGGGTAAGGGTAAGGGTAAGGGTAAGGGTAAGGGTAAGGGTAAGGGTAAGGGTAAGGGTAAGGGTAAAGGTTAGGGTAAGCCTAAGGGTAAAAGCAAGGGTAAGGGTAAAGGTAAGGGTAAGGGTAAGGGTAAGGGTAAGGGTAAGGGTAAGGGTAAGGGTAAGGGTAAGGGTAAGCTTAAGGGTAAAAGCAAGGGTAAGGGTAAGGGTAAGGGTAAGGGTAAGCCTAAGGGTAAAACAAGGGTAAGGGTAAGGGTAAGGGTAAGGGTAAGGGTAAGCTTAAGGGTAAAAGCAAGGGTAAGGGTAAGGGTAAGGGTGAGGGTAAGGGTAAGCTTAAGGGTTAAAGCAAGGGTAAGGGTAAGGGTAAGGGTAAGGGTAAGGGTAAGGGTAAGGGTAAAGGTAAGGGTAAGCCTAAGGGTAAAAGCAAGGGTAAGGGTAAGGGTAAGAGTAAGGGTAAGGGTAAGGGTAAGGGTAAGGGTAAGGGTAAGGGTAAGGGTAAGGGTAAGGGTAAGGGTAAGGGTAAGGGTAAGGGTAAGGGTAAGGGTAAGCTTAAGGGTAAAAGCAAGGGTAAGGGTAAGGGTAAGGGTAAGGTTAAGGGTAAGGGTAAGGGTAAGGGTAAGGGTAAGGGTAAGCTTAAGGGTAAAAGCAAGGGCAAGGGTAAGGGTAAGGGTGAGGGTAAGGGTAAGGGTAAGGGTAAGGGTAAGCTTAAGGGTAAAAGCAAGGGTAAGGGTAAGGGTAAGGGTAAGGGTAAGGGTAAGGGTAAGGGTAAGGGTAAGGGTAAGGGTAAGGGTAAGCTTAAGGGTAAAAGCAAGGGTAAGGGTAAGGGTAAGGGTAAGGGTAAGGGTAAGGGTAATGGTAAGGGTAAAGGTAAGGGTAAGCCTAAGGGTAAAAGCAAGGGTAAGGTTAAGGGTAAGGGTAAGGGTAAGGGTAAGGTTAAGGGTAAGGGTTAGGGTAAGGGTAAGGGTAAGGGTAAGGGTAAGCTTAGGGGTAAAAGCAAGGGTAAGGGTAAGGGTAAGGGTAAGGGTAAGCTTAAGGGTAAGGGTAAGGGTAAGGGTAAGGGTAAGCTTAAGGGTAAAAGCAAGGGTAAGGGTAACGGTAAGGGTAAGGGTAAGGGTAAGCTTAAGGGTAAAAGCAAGGGTAAGGGTAAGGGTAAGGGTAAGGGTAAGGGTAAGGGAAAGGGTAAGCTTAAGGGTAAGGGTAAGGGTAAGGGTAAGGGTAAGCTTAAGGGTAAAAGCAAGGGTAAGGGTCAGGGTAAGGGTAAGTGTAAGGGTAAGGGTAAGGGTAAGGGTGAGCTTAAGGGTAAAAGCAAGGGTAAGGGTAAGGTTAAGGGTAAGGGTAAGGGTAAGGGTAAGGGTAAGGGTTAGCTTAAGGGTAAAAGCAAGGGTAAGGGTAAGGGTAAGGGTAAGGGTAAGGGTAAGGGTAAGGGTAAGGGTAAGGGTAAGGGTGAGGGTAAGGGTAAAGGTAAGGGTAAGCCTAAGGGTAAAAGCAAGGACAAGGGTAAGGGTAAGGGTAAGGGTAAGGGTAAGAGTAAGGGTAAGGGTAAGGGTAAGCTTAAGGGTAAAAGCAAGGGTAAGGGTAAGGGTAAGGGTAAGCCTAAGGGTAAAAGCAAGGGTAAGGGTAAGGGTAAGGGTAAGGGTAAGGGTAACCTTAAGGGTAAAAGCAAGGGTAAGGGTAAGGGTAAGGGTAAGGGTAAGGGTAAGCTTAAGGGTAAAAGCAAGGGTGAGGGTAAGGGTAAGGGTAAGGGTAAGGGTAAGGGTAAGGGTAAGGGTAAGGGTAAGCATAAGGGTAAAAGCAAGGGTAAGGGTAAGGGTAAGGGTAAGGGTAAGGGTAAGGGTAAGGGTAAGGGTAAGGGTAAGGGTAAGGGTAAGCTTAAGGGTAAAAGCAAGGGTAAGGGTAAGGGTAAGGGTAAGGGTAAGGGTAAAGGTAAATGTAAGCCTAAGGGTAAAAGCAAGGGTAAGGGTAAGGGTAAGGGTAAGGGTTAGGGTAAGGGTAAGGGTAAGGGTAAGGGTAAGGGTAAGGGTAAGGGTAAGGGTAAGGGTAAGGGTAAGGGTAAGGGTAAGGGTAAGGGTAAGGGTAAGCTTAAGTGTAAAAGCAAGGGTAAGGGTAAGGGAAAGGGTAAGGGTAAGCCTAAGGGTAAAAGCAAGGGTAAGGGTAAGGGTAAGGGTAAGCTTAAGGGTAAAAGCAAGAGTAAGGGTAAGGGTAAGGGTAAGGGTAAGGGTAAGGGTAAGCTTAAGGGTAAAAGCAAGGGTAAGGGTAAAGGTAAGGGTGAGGGTAAGGGTAAGGGTAAGGGTAAGGGTAAGGGTAAGGGTAAGGGTAAGGGTAAAGGTAAGGGTAAGCCTAAGGGTAAAAGCAAGGGTAAGGGTAAGGGTAAGGGTAAGGGTAAGGGTAAGGTTAAGGGTAAGGGTAAGGGTAAGCTTAAGGGTAAAAGCAAGGGTAAGGGTAAGGGTAAGGGTAAGGGTAAGGGTAAGGGTAAGGGTAAGATAAAGGGTAAGGGTAAGGGTAAGCTTAAGGGTAAGGGTAAGGGTAAGGGTAAGGGTAAGCTTAAGGGTAAAAGCAAGGGTAAGGGTAAGGGTAAGGGTAAGGGTAAGGGTAAGCTTAAGGGTAAAAGCAAGGGTAAGGGTAAGGGTAAGGGTAAGGGTAAGGGTAAGGGTAAGGGTTAGGGTAGGGGTAAGCTTAAGGGTAAGGGTAAGGGTAAGGGTAAGGGTAAGCTTAAGGGTAAAAGCAAGGGTAAGGGTAAGGGTAAGGGTAAGGGTAAGGGTAAGGGTAAGCTTAAGGGTAAGGGTAAGGGTAAGGGTAAGGGTAAGCTTAAGGGTAAAAGCAAGGGTAAGGGTAAGGGTGAGGGTAAGGGTAAGGGTAAGGGTAAGGGTAAGCTTAAGGGTAAGGGTAAGGGTAAGGGTAAGGGTAAGCTTAAGGGTAAAAGCAAGGGTAAGGGTAAGGGTAAGGGTAAGGGTGAGGGTAAGGGTAAGGGTAAGGGTAAGGGTAAGGGTAAGGGTAAGGGTAAGGGAAAGCTTAAGGGTAAGGGTAAGGGTAAGGGTATGGGTAAGCTTAAGGGTAAAAGCAAGGGTAAGGGTAAGGGTAAGGGTAAGGGTAAGGGTAAGCTTAAGGGTAAAAGCAAGGGTAAGGGTAAGGGTAAGGGTAAGGGTAAGGGTAAGGGTAAGGGTAAGGGTAAGGGTAAGGGTAAGGGTAAGCTTAAGGGTAAGGGTAAGGGTAAGGGTAAGGGTAAGCTTAAGGGTAAAAGCAAGGGTAAGGGTTAGGGTAAGGGTAAGGGTAAGGGTAAGGGTAAAGGTAAGGGTAAGCCTCAGGGTAAAAGCAAGGATAAGGGTAAGGGTAAGGGTAAGGGTAAGGGTAAGGGTAAGGGTAAGCTTAAGGGTAAAAGCAAGGGTAAGGGTAAGGGTAAGGGTAAGGGTAAGGGTAAGGGTAAGGGTAAGGGTAAGGGTAAGGGTAAGGGTAAGGGTAAAGGTAAGGGTAAGCCTAAGGGTAAAAGCAAGGGTAAGGGTAAGGGTAAGGGTAAGGGTAAGGGTAAGGGTAAGGGTAAGGGTAAGGGTAAGGGTAAGTGTAAGGGTAAGCTTAAGGGTAAAAGCAAGGGTAAGGGTAAGGGTAAGGGTAAGGGTAAGCCTAAGGGTAAAAGCAAGGGTAAGGGTAAGGGTAAGGGTAAGGGTAAGCTTAAGGGTAAAAGCAAGGGTAAGGGTAAGGGTAAGGGTAAGGGTAAGGGTAAGGGTAAGCTTAAGGGTAAAAGCAAGGGTAAGGGTAAGGGTAAGGGTAAGGGTAAGGGTAAGGGTAAAGGTAAGGGTAAGCCTAAGGGTAAAAGCAAGGGTAAGGGTAAGGGTAAGGGTAAGGGTAAGGGTAAGGGTAAGGGTAAGGGTAAGGGTAAGGGTAAGGGTAAGGGTAAGGGTAAGGGTAAGGGTAAGAGTAAGGGTAAGGGTAAGGGTAAGCTTAAGGGTAAAAGCAAGGGTAAGGGTAAGGGTAAGGGTAAGGGTAAGGGTAAGGGTAAGGGTAAGCTTAAGGGTAAAAGCAAGGGTTAGGGTAAGGGTAAGGGTAAGGGTAAGGGTAAGGGTAAGGGAAAGGGTAAGCTTAAGGGTAAAAGCAAGGGTAAGGGTAAGGGTAAGGGTAAGGGTAAGCTTAAGGGTAAAAGCAAGGGTAAGGGTAAGGGTAAGGGTAAGGGTAAGGGTAAGGGTAAGGGTAAGGGTAAGGGTAAGGGTAAGGGTAAAGGTAAGGGTAAGCCTAAGGGTAAAAGCATGGGTAAGGGTAAGGGTAAGGGTAAGGGTAAGGGTAAGGGTAAGGGTAAGGGTAAGGGTAAGGGTAAGGGTAAGGGTAAGGGTAAGGGTAAGGGTAAGGGTAAGGGTAAGGGTAAGCTTAAGGGTAAAAGCAAGGGTGAGGGTAAGGGTAAGGGTAAGGGTAAGGGTAAGGGTAAGGGTAAGGGTAAGGGTAAGGGTAAGGGTTAGGGTAAGGGTAAGGGTAAGGGTAAGCCTAAGGGTAAAAGCAAGGGTAAGGGTAAGGGTAAGGGTAAGGGTAAGCTTAAGGGTAAAAGCAAGGGTAAGGGTAAGGGTAAGGGTAAGGGTAAGGGTAAGGGTAAGCTTAAGGGTAAAAGCAAGGGTAATGGTAAGGGTAAGGGTAAGGGTAAGGGTAAGGGTAAGGGTAAGGGTAAAGGTAAGGGTAAGCGTAAGGGTAAAAGCAAGGGTATGGGTAAGGGTAAGGGTAAGGGTAAGGGTAAGGGTAAGGGTAAGGGTAAGGGTAAGGGTAAGGGTAAGGGTAAGGGTAAGGGTAAGCTTAAGGGTAAAAGCAAGGGTAAGGGTAAGGGTAAGGGTAAGGGTAAGGGTAAGGGTAAGGGTAAGGGTAAGGGTAAGGCTAAGGGTAAGCTTAAGGGTAAAAGCAAGGGTAAGGGTAAGGGTAAGGGTAAGGGTAAGGGTAAGGGTAAGGGTAAGGGTAAGGGTAAGGGTAAGGGTAAGGGTAAGGGTAAGGGTAAGGGTAAGGGTAAGCTTAAGGGTAAAAGCAAGGGTAAGGGTAAGGGTAAGGGTAAGGGTAAGGGTAAGGGTAAGGGTAAGGGTAAGGGTAAGAGTAAGGGTAAGCTTAAGGGTAAAAGCAAGGGTAAGGGTAAGGGTAAGGGTAAGGGTAAGGGTAAGGGTAAGGGTAAGGGTAAGCCTAAGGGTAAAAGCAAGGGTAAGGGTAAGGGTAAAAGCAAGGGTAAGGGTAAGGGTAAGGGTAAGGGTAAGGGTAAGGGTAAGGGTAAGGGTAAGGGTAAGGGTAAGGGTAAGGGTAAGGGTAAGGGTAAGGGTAAGGGTAAGGGTAAGGGTAAGGGTAAGCTTAAGGGTAAAAGCAAGGGTAAGGGTAAGGGTAAGGGTAAGGGTAAGGGTAAGTGTAAGCTTAAGGGTAAAAGCAAGGGTAAGGGTAAGGGTAAGGGTAAAGGTAAGGGTAAGCCTTAGGGTAAAAGCAAGGGTAAGGGTAAGGGTAAGGGTAAGGGTAAGGGTAAGGGTAAGCTTAAGGGTAAAAGCAAGGGTAAGGGTAAGGGTAAGGGTAAGGGTAAGGGTAAGGGTAAGGGTAAGGGTAAGGGTAAGGGTAAGGGTAAGGGTAAGCTTAAGGGTAAAAGCAAGGGAAAGGGTAAGGGTAAGGGTAAGGGTAAGGGTAAGGGTAAGGGTAAGGGTAAGGGTAAGGGTAAGGGTAAGGGTAAGGGTAAGCTTAAGGGTAAAAGCAAGGGTAAGGGTTAGGGTAAGGGTAAGGGTAAGGGTAAGGGTAAGCTTGAGGGTAAAAGCAAGGGTAAGGGTAAGGGTAAGGGTAAGGGTAAAGGTAAGGGTAAGCCTAAGGGTAAAAGCAAGGGTAAGGGTAAGGGTAAGGGTAAGGGTAAGGGTAAGGGTAAGGGTAAGGGTAAGGGTAAGGGTAAGGGTAAGGGTAAGAAAAGGGTAAGCTTAAGGGTATAAGCAAGGGAAGGAGTAAGGGTAAGGGTGAGGGTAAGGGTAAGGGTAAGGGTAAGCTTAAGGGTAAAAGCAAGGGTAAGGGTAAGGGTAAGGGTAAGGGTAAGGGTAAGGGTAAGGGTAAGCTTAAGGGTAAAAGCAAGGGTAAGGGTAAGGGTGAGGGTAAGGGTAAGGGTAAGGGTAAGGGTAAAGGTTAGGGTAAGGGTAAAGGTAAGGGTAAGGGTAAGGGTAAGGGTAAGGGTAAGGGTAAGGGTAAGGGTAAGGGTAAGGGTAAGGGTAAGGGTAAGCTTAAGGGTAAAAGCAAGGGTAAGGGTAAGGGTAAGGGTAAGGGTAAGCCTAAGGGTAAAACAAGGGTAAGGGTAAGGGTAAGGGTAAGGGTAAGGGTAAGGGTAAGGGTAAGGGTAAGGGTAAGCTTAAGGGTAAAAGCAAGGGTAAGGGTAAGGGTAAGGGTGAGGGTAAGGGTAAGCTTAAGGGTTAAAGCAAGGGTAAGGGTAAGGGTAAGGGTAAGGGTAAAGGTAAGGGTAAGCCTAAGGGTAAAAGCAAGGGTAAGGGTAAGGGTAAGGGTAAGGGTAAGGGTAAGGGTAAGGGTAAGGGTAAGGGTAAGGGTAAGGGTAAGGGTAAGGGTAAGGGTAAGGGTAAGCTTAAGGGTAAAAGCAAGGGTAAGGGTAAGGGTAAGGGAAAGGGTAAGGGTAAGGGTAAGGGTAAGGGTAAGGGTAAGGGTAAGGGTAAGGGTAAGGGTAAGGGTAAGCTTAAGGGTAAAAGCAAGGGTAAGGGTAAGGGTAAGGGTGAGGGTAAGGGTAAGGGTAAGGGTAAGGGTAAGCTTAAGGGTAAAAGCAAGGGTAAGGGTAAGGGTAAGGGTAAGGGTAAGGGTAAGGGTAAGGGTAAGGTTAAGCTTAAGGGTAAAAGCAAGGGTTAGGGTAAGGGTAAGGGTAAGGGTAAGGGTAAGGGTAAGGGTAAGGGTAAGGGTAAGGGTAAGGGTAAAGGTAAGGGTAAGCCTAAGGGTAAAAGCAAGGGTAAGGGTAAGGGTTAGGGTAAGGGTAAGGGTAAGGGTAAGGGTAAGGGTAAGGGTAAGGGTAAGGGTAAGGGTAAGTGTAAGGGTAAGGGTTAGGGTGAGCTTAAGGGTAAAAGCAAGGGTAAGGGTAAGGGTAAGGGTAAGGGTAACGGTAAGGGTAAGGGTAAGGGTAAGGGTAAGGGTAAGGGTAAGGGTAAGCTTAAGGGTAAGGTTAAGGGTAAGGGTAAAGGTAAGGGTAAGCCTAAGAGTAAAAACAAGGGTAAGGGTGAGGGTTAGGGTAAGGGTAAGGGTAAGGGTAAGGGTAAGGGTAAGGGTAAGGGTAAGTGTAAGGGTAAGGGTAAGGGTAAGCTTAAGGGTAAAAGCAAGGGTAAGGGTAAGGGTAAGGGTAAGGGTAAGGGTAAGGGTAAGGGTAAGGGTAAGGGTAAGGGTAAGGGTAAGCTTAAGGGTAAGGGTAAGGGTAAGGGTAAGGGTAAGCCTAAGGGTAAAAGCAAGGGTAAGGGTAAGGGTAAGGGTAAGGGTAAGGGTAAGCTTAATTGTAGAAGCAAGGGTAAGGGTAAGGGTAAGGGTAAGGGTAAGCTTAAGGGTAAAAGCAAGGGTGAGGGTAAGGGTAAGGGTAAGGGTAAGGGTAAGGGTAAAGGTAAGGGTAAGCCTAAGGGTGAAAGCAAGGGTAAGGGTAAGGGTAAGGGTAAGGGTAAGGGTAAGGGTAAGGGTAAGGGTAAGGGTAAGGGTAAGGGTAAGGGTAAGGGTAAGGGTAAGGGTAAGGGTAAGGGTAAGGGTAAGGGTAAGCTTAAGGGTAAAAGCAAGGGTAAGGGTAAGGGTAAGGGTGAGGGTAAGGGTAAGGGTAAGGGTAAGGGTAAGGGTAAGGGTAAGGGTAAGGGTAAGGGTAAGGGTAAGGGTAAGGGTAAGCTTAAGGGTAAAAGCAAGGGTGAGGGTAAGGGTAAGGGTGAGGGTAAGGGTAAGGGTAAGGGTAAGGGTAAGGGTAAGGGTAAGGGTAAGCTTGAGGGTAAAAGCAAGGGTAAGGGTAAGGGTAAGGGTAAGGGTAAGGGTAAGGGTAAGGGTAAGGGTAAAGGTAAGGGTAAGCCTAAGGGTAAAAGCAAGGGTAAGGGTAAGGGTAAGGGTTAGGGTAAGGGTAAGGGTAAGCTTAAGGGTAAAAGCAAGGGTAAGGGTAAGGGTAAGGGTAAGGGTAAGGGTAAGGGTAAGCTTAAGGGTAAAAGCAAGGGTAAGGGTAAGGGTAAGGGTAAGGGTAAGGGTGAGGGTAAGGGTAAGGGTAAGGGTAAGGGTAAGGGTAAGGGTAAGGGTAAGGGTAAGGGTAAGCTTAAGGGTAAGGGTAAGGGTAAGGGTAAGGGTAAGCTTAAGGGTAAAAGCAAGGGTAAGGGTAAGGGTAAGGGTAAGGGAAAGGGTAAGGGTAAGGGTAAGGGTAAGGGTTAGGGTAAGGGTAAGGGTAAGGGTAAGCTTAAGGGTAAAAGCAAGGGTAAGGGTAAGGGTAAGGGTAAGGGTAAGGGTAACCGTAAGGGTAAGGGTAAGGGTAAGGGTAAGCTTAAGGGTAAAAGCAAGGGTAAGGGTAAGGGTAAGGGTAAGGGTAAGGGTAAGGGTAAGGGTAAGGGTAAGGGTAAGGGTAAGGGTAAGGGTAAGGGTAAGGGTAAAGGTAAGGGTAAGCCTAAGGGTAAAAGAAGGGGGAAGGGTAAGGGTAAGGGTAAGGGTAAGGGTAAGAGTAAGGGTAAGGGTAAGTGTAAGGGTAAGCTTACCTTACCCTTACCCTTACCCTTACCCTTACCCTTACCCTTACCCTTACCCTTACCCTTACCCTTACCTTTACCCTTACCCTTACCCTTACCCTTACCCTTACCCTTACCCTTACCCTTACCCTTACCCTTACCCTTACCCTTACCCTTACCCTTACCCTTACCCTTACCCTTACCCTTACCCTTACCCTTACCCTTACCCTTACCCTTACCCTTACCCTTACCCTTACCCTTACCCTTATTCTCACTCTTACCCTTACCCTCACCCTTGCTTTTACCCTTAAGCTTACCCTTACCCTTACCCTTACCCTTACCCTTACCCTTACCCTTACCCTTACCCTTACCCTTACAAATACCCCTACCCTTGCTTTTACCCTTAAGCTTACCCTTACCCTTACCCTTACCCTTGCTTTTACCCTTAAGCTCACCCTTACCCTTACCCTTACCCTTACCCTTACCCTTACCCTTACCCTTACCCTTACCCTTACCCTTACCCTTACCCTTACCCTTACCCCTACCCTTACCCTTACCCTTACTCTTACCCTTACCCTTACCCTTGCTTTACCCTTACCCTTGCTTTTACCCTTAAGCTTACCCTTACCCTTACCCTTACCCTTACCCTTACCCTTACCCTTACTCTTACTCTTACCCTTACCCTTACCCTTACCCTTGCTTTTACCCTTAAGCTTACCCTTACCCTTACCCTTACCCTTACCCTTACCCTTACCCTTACCCTTACCCTTACCCTTACCCTTACCCTTACCCTTACCTTTACCCTTACCCTTACCCTTACCCTTACCCTTACCCTTACCCTTAGGCTTACCCTTACCCTTGCTTTTACCCTTAAGCTTACCCTTACCCTTACCCTTACCCTTACCCTTACCCTTACCCTTACCCTTACCCTTACCCTTACCCTTACCCTTACCCTTACCCTTACCCTTACCCTTACCCTTATTCTTACCCTTACCCTTACCCTTACCCTTACCCTTACCCTTACCTTTACCCTTAGGCTTACCCTTACCTTTACCCTTACCCTTACCCTTACCCTTACCCTTACCCTTACCCTTACCCTTACCCTTACCCTTACCCTTGCTTTTACCCTTAAGATTACCCTTACCCTTACCCTTACCCTTATTTTTACTCTCACCCTTACCCTTACCCTTGCTTTCACCCTTGAGCCTACCCTTACCCTTGCTTTTACCCTTAAGCTTACCCTTACCCTTACCCTTACCCTTTCCCTTACCCTTACCCTTACCCTTACTCTTACTCTTACCCTTACCCTTACCCTTGCTTTTACCCTTAAGCTTACCCTTACCCTTACCCTTACCCTTACCCTTACCCTTACCCTTACCCTTACCCTTACTCTTACCCTTACCCTTACCCTTACCCTTACCCTTACCCTTACCCTTACCCTTACCCTTACCCTTACCCTTACCCTTACCCTTACCCTTACCCTTACCCTTACCCTTATTCTTACTCTTACCCTTACCCTTACCCTTGCTTTTACCCTTAAGCTTACCCTTACCCTTACCCTTACCCTTACCCTTACCCTTACCCTTGCTTTTACCCTTAGGCTTACCCTTACCTTTACCCTTACCCTTACCCTTACCCTTACCCTTATTCTTACCCTTACCCTTACCCTTACCCTTACCCTTACCCTTACCTTTACCCTTAGGCTTACCCTTACCTTTACCCTTACCCTTACCCTTACCCTTACCCTTACCCTTACCCTTACCCTTACCCTTACCCTTACCCTTGCTTTTACCCTTAAGATTACCCTTACCCTTACCCTTACCCTTATTTTTACTCTCACCCTTACCCTTACCCTTGCTTTCACCCTTGAGCCTACCCTTACCCTTGCTTTTACCCTTAAGCTTACCCTTACCCTTACCCTTACCCTTTCCCTTACCCTTACCCTTACCCTTACTCTTACTCTTACCCTTACCCTTACCCTTGCTTTTACCCTTAAGCTTACCCTTACCCTTACCCTTACCCTTACCCTTACCCTTACCCTTACCCTTACCCTTACTCTTACCCTTACCCTTACCCTTACCCTTACCCTTACCCTTACCCTTACCCTTACCCTTACCCTTACCCTTACCCTTACCCTTACCCTTACCCTTACCCTTACCCTTACCCTTACCCTTATTCTTACTCTTACCCTTACCCTTACCCTTGCTTTTACCCTTAAGCTTACCCTTACCCTTACCCTTACCCTTACCCTTACCCTTACCCTTGCTTTTACCCTTAGGCTTACCCTTACCTTTACCCTTACCCTTACCCTTACCCTTACCCTTACCCTTACCCTTACCCTTACCCTTTCCCTTACCCTTGCTTTTACCCTTAAGCTTACCCTTACCCTTACCCTTACCCTTACCCTTACCCTTACCCTTACCCTTACCCTAACCCTTACCCTTGCTTTTACCCTTAAGCTAACCCTTACCCTTACCCTTACCCTTACCCTTACCCTTACCCTTTCCCTTACCCTTACCCTTAACCTTGCTTTTACCCTTAAGCTTACCCTTACCCTTACCCTTATCCTTACCCTTGCTTTTACCCTTAAGCTTACCCTTTCCCTTACCCTTACCCTTACCCTTACCCTTACCCTTACCCTTACCCTTACCCTTGCTTTTACTCTTAGGCTTACCCTTACCTTTACCCTTACCCATACCCTTACCCTTACCCTCACCCTTACCCTTACCCTTGCTTTTACCCTTAAGCTTACCCTTATCCTTACCCTTACCCTTACCCTTACCCTTGCTTTTACCCTTAAGCTTACCCTTACCCTTACCCTTAACCTTACCCTTACCCTTGCTTTTACCCTTAGGCTTACCCTTACCCTTACCCTTACCCTTACCCTTACCCTTGCTTTTACCCTTAAGCTTACCCTTACCCTTACCCTAACTCTTACCCTTACCCTTACCCTTACCCTTACCCTTACCCTTACCCTTACCCTTACCCTTACCCTTGCTTTTACCCTTAAGCTTACCCTTACCCTTACCCTTACCCTTACCCTTACCCTTACCCTTACCCTTACCCTTACCCTAACCCTTACCCTTGCTTTTACCCTTAAGCTAACCCTTACCCTTACCCTTACCCTTACCCTTACCCTTACCCTTTCCCTTACCCTTACCCTTACCCTTGCTTTTACCCTTAAGCTTACCCTTACCCTTACCCTTACCCTTACCCTTACCCTTACCCTTACCCTTACCCTTACCCTTATCCTTACCCTTGCTTTTACCCTTAAGCTTACCCTTTCCCTTACCCTTACCCTTACCCTTACCCTTACCCTTACCCTTACCCTTACCCTTACCCTTACCCTTACCCTTGCTTTTACTCTTAGGCTTACCCTTACCTTTACCCTTACCCATACCCTTACCCTTACCCTCACCCTTACCCTTACCCTTGCTTTTACCCTTAAGCTTACCCTTATCCTTACCCTTACCCTTACCCTTACCCTTGCTTTTACCCTTAAGCTTACCCTTACCCTTACCCTTAACCTTACCCTTACCCTTGCTTTTACCCTTAGGCTTACCCTTACCCTTACCCTTACCCTTACCCTTACCCTTGCTTTTACCCTTAAGCTTACCCTTACCCTTACCCTAACTCTTACCCTTACCCTTACCCTTACCCTTACCCTTACCCTTACCCTTACCCTTACTCTTACCCTTACCCTTACCCCTACCCTTGCTTTTACCCTTAGGCTTACCCTTACCTTTACCCTTACCCTAACCCTTACCCTTACCCTTACCCTCACCCTTACCCTTGCTTTTACCCTTAAGCTTACCCTTACCCTTACCCTTACCCTTACCCTTACCCTTACCCTTACCCTTAACCTTACCCTTAACCTTACCCTTGCTTTTACCCTTAAGCTTACCCTTACCCTTACCCTTACCCTTACCCTTACCCTTACCCTTACCCTTACCCTTGCTTTTACCCTTAAGCTTACCCTTACCCTTACCCTTACCCTTACCCTTACCCTTACCCTTACCCTTACCCTTACCCTTACCCTTACCCTTACCCTTACCCTTGCTTTTACCCTTAGGCTTACCCTTACCTTTACCCTTACCCTTACCCTTACCCTTACCCTTACCCTTGCTTTTACCCTTAAGCTTACCCTTACCCTTACCCTTACCCTTAAGCTTACCCTTACCCTTACCCTTACCCTTACCCTTACCCTTACCCTTACCCTTACCCTTACCCTTACCCTTACCCTTACCCTTGCTTTTACCCTTAAGCTTACCCTTACCCTTACCCTTACCCTTACCCTTACCCTTGCTTTTACCCTTAAGCTTACCCTTACCCTTACCCTTACCCTTAAGCTTACCCTTACCCTTACCCTTACCCTTACCCTTACCCTTACCCTTACCCTTACCCTTACCCTTACCCTTACCCTTACCCTTACCCTTGCTTTCACCCTTAAGCTTACCCTTACCCTTACCCTTACCCTTACCCTTACCCTTACCCTTACCCTTACCCTTACCCTTACCCTTACCCTTACCCTTACCCTTAACCTTACCCTTGCTTTTACCCTTAAGCTTACCCTTACCCTTACCCTTACCCTTACCCTTAAGCTTACCCTTACCCTTACCCTTACCCTTGCTTTTACCCTTAAGCTTACCCTTACCCTTACCCTTACCCTTACCCTTAAGCTTACCCTTACCCTTTCCCTTACCCTTACCCTTACCCTTACCCTTACCCTTGCTTTTACCCTTAAGCTTACCCTTACCCTTACCCTTACCCTTGCTTTTACCCTTAAGCTTACCCTTACCCTTACCCTTACCCTTACCCTTAAGCTTACCCTTACCCTTACCCTTACCCTTACCCTTACCCTTACCCTTACCCTTACCCTTACCCTTACCCTTGCTTTTACCCTTAAGCTTACCCTTACCCTTACCCTTACCCTTACCCTTACCCTTACCCTTACCCTTACCCTTGCTTTTACCCTTAGGCTTACCCTTACCTTTACCCTTACCCATACCCTTACCCTTACCCTCACCCTTACCCTTACCCTTGCTTTTACCCTTAAGCTTACCCTTACCCTTACCCTTACCCTTACCCTTGCTTTTACCCTTAAGCTTACCCTTACCCTTACCCTTAACCTTACCCTTACCCTTGCTTTTACCCTTAGGCTTACCCTTACCCTTACCCTTACCCTTACCCTTGCTTTTACCCTTAAGCTTACCCTTACCCTTACCCTTACTCTTACCCTTACCCTTACCCTTACCCTTACCCTTACCCTTACCCTTACCCTTACTCTTACCCTTACCCTTACCCTTACCCTTGCTTTTACCCTTAAGCTTACCCTTACCTTTACCCTTACCCTAACCCTTACCCTTACCCTTACCCTTACCCTTACCCTTGCTTTTACCCTTAAGCTTACCCTTACCCTTACCCTTACCCTTACCCTTACCCTTACCCTTACCCTTACCCTTAACCTTACCCTTAACCTTACCCTTGCTTTTACCCTTAAGCTTACCCTTACCCTTACCCTTACCCTTACCCTTACCCTTACCCTTACCCTTACCCTTACCCTTACCCTTGCTTTTACCCTTAAGCTTACCCTTACCCTTACCCTTACCCTTACCCTTACCCTTACCCTTACCCTTACCCTTACCCTTACCCTTACCCTTGCTTTTACCCTTAGGCTTACCCTTACCTTTACCCTTACCCTTACCCTTACCCTTACCCTTACCCTTGCTTTTACCCTTAAGCTTACCCTTACCCTTACCCTTACCCTTAAGCTTACCCTTACCCTTACCCTTACCCTTACCCTTACCCTTACCCTTACCCTTACCCTTACCCTTACCCTTACCCTTACCCTTACCCTTACCCTTACCCTTGCTTTTACCCTTAAGCTTACCCTTACCCTTACCCTTACCCTTACCCTTAAGCTTACCCTTACCCTTACCCTTACCCTTACCCTTACCCTTACCCTTACCCTTACCCTTACCCTTACCCTTACCCTTGCTTTTACCCTTAAGCTTACCCTTACCCTTACCCTTACCCTTACCCTTACCCTTACCCTTACCCTTACCCTTACCCTTGCTTTTACCCTTAGGCTTACCCTTACCTTTACCCTTACCCATACCCTTACCCTTACCCTCACCCTTACCCTTACCCTTGCTTTTACCCTTAAGCTTTCCCTTACCCTTACCCTTACCCTTACCCTTGCTTTTACCCTTGAGCTTACCCTTACCCTTACCCTTACCCTTACCCTTAAGCTTACCCTTACCCTTACCCTTACCCTTACCCTTACCCTTACCCTTACCCTTACCCTTACCCTTACCCTTACCCTTGCTTTTACCCTTAAGCTTACCCTTACCCTTACCCTTAACCTTACCCTTACCCTTACCCTTACCCTTACCCTTACCCTTGCTTTTACCCTTAGGCTTACCCTTACCTTTACCCTTACCCTTACCCTTACCCTTACCCTTACCCTCACCCTTACCCTTACCCTTACCTTTACCCTTACCCTTGCTTTTACCCTTAAGCTTACCCTTACCCTTACCCTTACCCTTACCCTTACCCTTACTCTTGCTTTTACCCTTAAGCTTACCCTTACCCTTACCCTTACCCTTACCCTTACCCTTGCTTTTACCCTTAGGCTTACCCTTACCCTTTCCCTTACCCTTACCCTTGCTTTTACCCTTAAGCTTACCCTTACCCTTACCCTTACCCTTACCCTTACCCTTACCCTTACCCTTACCCTTACCCTTACCCTTACCCTTACCCTTACCCTAACCCTTACCCTTACCCTTACCCTTACCCTTACCCTTACCCTTGCTTTTACCCTTAGGCTTACCCTTACCTTTACCCTTACCCTTACCCTTACCCTTACACTTACCCTTGCTTTTACCCTTAAGCTTACCCTTACCCTTACCCTTACCCTTACCCTTACCCTTACCCTTACCCTTGCTTTTACCCTTAAGCTTACCCTTACCCTTACCCTTACCCTTACCCTTACCCTTACCCTTACTCTTACCCTTACCCTCACCCTTGCTTTTACCCTTAAGCTTACCCTTACCCTTACCCTTACCCTTACCCTTACCCTTACCCTTACCCTTACCCTTGCTTTTACCCTTAAGCTTACCCTTACCCTTACCCTTACCCTTACCCTTACCCTTGCTTTTACCCTTAGGCTTACCCTTACCCTTACCCTTACCCTTACCCTTGCTTTTACCCTTAAGCTTACCCTTACCCTTACCCTTACCCTTACTCTTACCCTTACCCTTACCCTTACCCTTGCTTTTACCCTTAGGCTTACCCTTACCTTTACCCTTACCCTTACCCTTACCCTTACCCTTACCCTTACCCTTACCCTTACCCTTGCTTTTACCCTTAAGCTAACCCTTACCCTTACCCTTACCCTTACCCTTGCTTTTACCCTTAAGCTAACCCTTACCCTTACCCTTACCTTTACCCTTACCCTTACCCTTGCTTTTACCCTTAAGCTTACCCTTACCCTTACCCTTACCCTTACCCTTACCCTTACCCTTACCCTTACCCTTACCCTTACCCTTACCCTTACCCTTACCCTTACCCTTACCCTTACCCTTACCCTTACCCTTACCCTTACCCTTACCCTTACCCTTACCCTTACCCTTACCCTTACCCTTACCCTTGCTTTTACCCTTAAGCTTACCCTTACCCTTACCCTTACTCTTACCCTTACCCTTACCCTTACCCTTACCCTTGCTTTTACCCTTAAGCTTACCCTTACCCTTACCTTTACCCTTACCATTACCCTTACCCTTACCCTTACCCTTACCCTTACCCTTACCCTTGCTTTTACCCTTAGGCTTACCCTTACCTTTAGCCTTACCCTTACCCTTACCCTTACCCTTACCCTTACCCTTACCCTTACCCTTGCTTTTACCCTTAAGCTTACCCTTACCCTTACCCTTACTCTTACCCTTACCCTTACCCTTACCCTTACCCTTACCCTTACCCTTGCTTTTACCCTTAAGCTTACCCTTACCCTTACCCTTACTCTTACCCTTACCCTTACCCTTACCCTTGCTTTTAAGCTTACCCTTACCCTTACCCTTACCCTTACACTTACCCTTGATTTTACCCTTAGGCTTACCCTTACCCTTACCCTTACCCTTACCCTTAAGCTTACCCTTACCCTAACCCTTACCCTTACCCTTACCCTTACCCTTACCCTTACCCTTACCCTTACCCGTACCCTTGCTTTTACCCTTAAGCTTACCCTTACCCTTACCCTTACCCTTACCCTTACCCTTACCCTTACCCTTACCCTTACCCTTACCCTTACCCTTGCTTTGACCCTTAGGCTTACCCTTACCTTTACCCTTACCCTTACCCTTACCCTTACCCTTACCCTTACCCTTACCCTTACCCTTACCCTTACCCTTACCCTTGCTTTTACCCTTAAGCATACCCTTACCCTTACCCTTACCCTTACCCTTACCCTTACCCTTACCCTTACCCTTACCCTTGCTTTTACCCTTAAGCTTACCCTTACCCTTACCCTTACCCTTACCCTTGCTTTTACCCTTAGGCTTGCCCTTACCCTTACCCTTACCCTTACCCTTGCTTTTACCCTTAAGCTTACCCTTACCCTTACCCTTACCCTTTCCCTTACCCTTACCCTTACCCTTACCCTTACCCTTACCCTTACCCTTACCCTTACCCTTACCCTTACCCTTGCTTTTACCCTTAGGCTTAACCTTACCTTTACCCTTACCCTTACCCTTACCCTTACCCTTACCCTTACCCTTACCCTTACCCTTACCCTTACCCTTACCCTTACCCTTGCTTTTACCCTTAAGCTTACCCTTACCCTTACCCTAACCCTTACCCTTACCCTTACCCTTACCCTTGCTTTTACCCTTAAGCTTACCCTTACCCTTACCCTTCCCCTTACCCTCACCCTTACCCTTACCCTTACCCTTGCTTAAACCCTTAAGCTTACCCTTACCCTTACCCTTACCCTTACCCTTACCCTTACCCTTACCCTTACCCTTACCCTTACCCTTACCCTTACCCTTACCCTTACCCTTACCCTTACCCTTACCCTTACCCTTGCTTTTACCCTTAGGCTTACCCTTACCTTTACCCTTACCCTTACCCTTACCCTTACCCTTACCCTTACCCTTACCCTTACCCTTGCTTTCACCCTTAAGCTTACCCTTACCCTTACCCTTACCCTTACCCTTACCCTAACCCTTACCCTTGCTTTTACCCTTAAGCTTACCCTTACCCTTACCCTTACCCTTACCCTTACCCTTACCCTTACCCTTACCCTTACCCTTACCCTTACCCTTACCCTTACCCTTACCCTTACCCTTACCCTTACCCTTACCCTTACCCTTACCCTTACCCTTGCTTTTACCCTTAAGCTTACCCTTACCCTTACCCTTACCCTTACCCTTACCCTTACCCTTACCCTTATCCTTACCCTTGCTTTTACCCTTAAGCTTACCCTTACCCTTACCCTTACCCTTACCCTTACCCTTACCCTTACCCTTACCCTTACCCTTGCTTTTACTCTTAGGCTTACCCTTACCTTTACCCTTACCCTTACCCTTACCCTTACCCTCACCCTTACCCTTACCCTTGCTTTTACCCTTAAGCTTACCCTTACCCTTACCCTTACCCTTACCCTTACCCTTGCTTTTACCCTTAAGCTTACCCTTACCCTTACCCTTAACCTTACCCTTACCCTTGCTTTTACCCTTAGGCTTACCCTTACCCTTACCCTTACCCTTACCCTTACCCTTGCTTTTACCCTTAAGCTTACCCTTACCCTTACCCTTAACCTTACCCTTACCCTTGCTTTTACCCTTAGGCTTACCCTTACCCTTACCCTTACCCTTACCCTTGCTTTTACCCTTAGGCTTACCCTTACCTTTACCCTTACCCTAACCCTTACCCTTACCCTTACCCTTACCCTTACCCTTGCTTTTACCCTTAAGCTTACCCTTACCCTTACCCTTACCCTTACCCTTACCCTTACCCTTACCCTTACCCTTACCCTTACCCTTACCCTTGCTTTTACCCTTAAGCTTACCCTTACCCTTACCCTTACCCTTACTCTCACCCTTACCCTTACCCTTACCCTTACCCTTGCTTTTACCCTTAAGCTTACCCTTACCCTTACCCTTACCCTTACCCTTACCCTTACCCTTACCCTTACCCTAACCCTTACCTTTACCCTTACCCTTACCCTTGCTTTTACCATTAGGCTTACCCTTACCTTTACCCTTACCCTTACCCTTACCCTTACCCTTACCCTTGCTTTTACCCTTAAGCTTACCCTTACCCTTACCCTTACCCTTAAGCTTACCCTTACCCTTACCCTTACCCTTACCCTTACCCTTACCCTTACCCTTACCCTTACCCTTACCCTTACCCTTACCCTTACCCTTACCCTTACCCTTGCTTTTACCCTTAAGCTTACCCTTACCCTTACCCTTACCCTTACCCTTACCCTTGCTTTTACCCTTAAGCTTACCCTTACCCTTACCCTTACCCTTAAGCTTACCCTTACCCTTACCCTTACCCTTACCCTTACCCTTACCCTTACCCTTACCCTTACCCTTACCCTTACCCTTACCCTTGTTTTTACCCTTAAGCTTACCCTTACCCTTACCCTTACCCTTACCCTTACCCTTAAGCTTACCCTTACCCTTACCCTTACCCTTACCCTTACCCTTAACCTTACCCTTGCTTTTACCCTTAAGCTTACCCTTACCCTTACCCTTACCCTTACCCTTAAGCTTACCCTTACCCTTACCCTTACCCTTACCCTTACCCTTAACCTTACCCTTGCTTTTACCCTTAAGCTTACCCTTATCCTTACCCTTACCCTTACCCTTACCCTTGCTTTTACCCTTAAGCTTACCCTTACCCTTACCCTTACCCTTACCCTTAAGCTTACCCTTACCCTTACCCTTACCCTTACCCTTACCCTTACCCTTGCTTTTACCCTTAAGTTTACCCTTACCCTTACCCTTACCCTTACCCTTACCCTTACCCTTACCCTTACCCTTACCCTTACCCTTACCCTTACCCTTGCTTTTACCCTTAGGCTTACCCTTACCTTTACCCTTACCATTACCCTTACCCTTACCCTTACCCTTACCCTTACCCTTACCCTTGCTTTTACCCTTAAGCTTACCCTTACCCTTACCCTTACCCTTACCCTTACCCTTACCCTTACCCTTACCCTTACCCTTACCCTTACCCTTACCCTTACCCTTACCCTTACCCTTACCCTTACCCTTACCCTTACCCTTACCCTTACCCTTACCCTTACCCTTACCCTTACCCTTACCCTTAAGCTTTCCCTTACCCTTACCCTTACCCTTACCCTTACCCTTACCCTTACCCTTACCCTTACCCTTACCCTTACCCTTACCCTCACCCTTACCCTTGCTTTTACCCTTAAGCTTACCCTTACCCTTACCCTTACCCTTACCCTCACCCTTACCCTTACCCTTGCTTTTACCCTTAAGCTTACCCTTACCCTTACCCTTACCCTTACCCTTTAGCTTACCCTTACCCTTACCCTTACCCTTACCCTTACACTTACCCTTGCTTTTACCCTTAAGCTTACCCTTACCCTTACCCTTACCCTTACCCTTACCCTTAAGCTTACCCTTACCCTTACCCTTACCCTTACCCTTACCCTTACCCTTACCCTTACCCTTACCCTTACCCTTACCCTTACCCTTACCCTTGCTTTTACCCTTAAGCTTACCCTTACCCTTACCCTTACCCTTACCCTTGCTTTTACCCTTGAGCTTACCCTTACCCTTACCCTTACCCTTACCCTTAAGCTTACCCTTACCCTTACCCTTACCCTTACCCTTACCCTTACCCTTACCCTTACCCTTACCCTTACCCTTGCTTTTACCCTTAAGCTTACCCTTACCCTTACCCTTAACCTTACCCTTACCCTTACCCTTACCCTTACCCTTACCCTTGCTTTTACCCTTAGGCTTACCCTTACCTTTACCCTTACCCTTACCCTTACCCTTACACTTACCCTCACCCTTACCCTTACCCTTACCTTTACCCTTACCCTTTCTTTTACCCTTAAGCTTACCCTTACCCTTACCCTTACCCTTACCCTTACCCTTACTCTTGCTTTTACCCTTAAGCTTACCCTTACCCTTACCCTTACCCTTACCCTTACCCTTACCCTTGCTTTTACCCTTAGGCTTACCCTTACCCTTTCCCTTACCCTTACCCTTGCTTTTACCCTTAAGCTTACCCTTACCCTTACCCTTACCCTTACCCTTACCCTTACCCTTACCCTTACCCTTACCCTTACCCTTACCCTTACCCTTACCCTTACCCTTACCCTAACCCTTACCCTTACCCTTACCCTTACCCTTACCCTTACCCTTGCTTTTACCCTTAGGCTTACCCTTACCTTTACCCTTACCCTTACCCTTACCCTTACACTTACCCTTGCTTTTACCCTTAAGCTTACCCTTACCCTTACCCTTACCCTTACCCTTACCCTTGCTTTTACCCTTAAGCTTACCCTTACCCTTACCCTTACCCTTACCCTTACCCTTACCCTTACTCTTACCCTTACCCTCACCCTTGCTTTTACCCTTAAGCTTACCCTTACCCTTACCCTTACCCTTACCCTTACCCTTACCCTTACCCTTGCTTTTACCCTTAAGCTTACCCTTACCCTTACCCTTACCCTTACCCTTACCCTTGCTTTTACCCTTAGGCTTACCCTTACCCTTACCCTTACCCTTACCCTTGCTTTTACCCTTAAGCTTACCCTTACCCTTACCCTTACCCTTACTCTTACCCTTACCCTTAACCTTACCCTTGCTTTTACCCTTAGGCTTACCCTTACCTTTACCCTTACCCTTACCCTTACCCTTACCCTTACCCTTACCCTTACCCTTACCCTTACCCTTGCTTTTACCCTTAAGCTAACCCTTACCCTTACCCTTACCCTTACCCTTGCTTTTACCCTTAAGCTAACCCTTACCCTTACCCTTACCCTTACCCTTACCCTTAACCTTACCCTTACCCTTGCTTTCACCCTTAAGCTCACCCTTACCCTTACCCTTACCCTTACCCTTACACTTACCCTTACCCTGACCCTTACCCTTGCTTTTACCCTTAAGCTTACCCTTACCCTTACCCTTATCCTTACCCTTAAGCTTACCCTTACCCTTACCCTTACCCTTACCCTTACCCTTACCCTTACCCTTACCCTTACCCTTACCCTTACCCTTACCCTTACCCTTGCTTTTACCCTTAAGCTTACCCTTACCCTTACCCTTACCCTCACCCTTACCCTTGCTTTTACCCTTAAGCTTACCCTTACCCTTACCCTTACCCTTACCCTTAAGCTTACCCTTACCCTTACCCTTACCCTTACCCTTACCCTTACCCTTACCCTTACCGTTGCTTTTACCCTTAAGCTTACCCTTACCCTTACCCTTACCCTTACCCTAACCCTTACCCTTAACCTTACCCTTTCCCTTACCCTTACCCTTACCCTTACCCTTGCTTTTACCCTTAGGCTTACCCTTACCTTTACCCTTACCATTACCCTTACCCTTACCCTTACCCTTACCCTTACCCTTACCCTTGCTTTTACCCTTAAGCTTACCCTTACCCTTACCCTTACCCTTACCCTTACCCTTATCCTTACCCTTAAGCTTACCCTTACCCTTACCCTTACCCTTACCCTTACCCTTACCCTTACCCTTACCCTTACCCTTACCCTTGCTTTTACCCTTAAGCTTACCCTTACCCTTACCCTTACCCTCACCCTTACCCTTGCTTTTACCCTTAAGCTTACCCTTACCCTTACCCTTACCCTTACCCTTAAGCTTACCCTTACCCTTACCCTTACCCTTACCCTTACCCTTACCCTTACCCTTACCGTTGCTTTTACCCTTAAGCTTACCCTTACCCTTACCCTTACCCTTACCCTAACCCTTACCCTTAACCTTACCCTTTCCCTTACCCTTACCCTTACCCTTACCCTTGCTTTTACCCTTAGGCTTACCCTTACCTTTACCCTTACCATTACCCTTACCCTTACCCTTACCCTTACCCTTACCCTTACCCTTACCCTTACCCTTGCTTTTACCCTTAAGCTTACCCTTACCCTTACCCTTACCCTTACCGTTACCCTTACCCTTACCCTTACCCTTACCCTTACCCTTACCCTTACCCTTACCCTTACCCTTGCTTTTACCCTTAAGCTTACCCTTACCCTTACCCTTACCCTTACCCTTACCCTTACCCTTACCCTTACCCTTACCCTTACCCTTACCCTTACCCTTACCCTTACCCTTACCCTTACCCTTACCCTTACCCTTACCCTTACCCTTACCCTTACCCTTACCCTTACCCTTACCCTTACCCTTACCCTTACCCTTACCCTTACCCTTACCCTTGCTTTTACCCTTAAGCTTACCCTTACCCTTACCCTTACTCTTACCCTTACCCTTACCCTTACCCTTACCCTTGCTTTTACCCTTAAGCTTACCCTTACCCTTACCTTTACCCTTACCATTACCCTTACCCTTACCCTTACCCTTACCCTTACCCTTACCCTTGCTTTTACCCTTAGGCTTACCCTTACCTTTAGCCTTACCCTTACCCTTACCCTTACCCTTACCCTTACCCTTACCCTTACCCTTACCCTTACCCTTGCTTTTACCCTTAAGCTTACCCTTACCCTTACCCTTACTCTTACCCTTACCCTTACCCTTACCCTTGCTTTTACCCTTAAGCTTACCCTTACCCTTACCCTTACCCTTACACTTACCCTTGCTTTTACCCTTAGGCTTACCCTTACCCTTACCCTTACCCTTACCCTTAAGCTTACCCTTACCCTAACCCTTACCCTTACCCTTACCCTTACCCTTACCCTTACCCTTACCCTTACCCGTACCCTTGCTTTTACCCTTAAGCTTACCCTTACCCTTACCCTTACCCTTACCCTTACCCTTACCCTTACCCTTACCCTTACCCTTACCCTTGCTTTGACCCTTAGGCTTACCCTTACCTTTACCCTTACCCTTACCCTTACCCTTACCCTTACCCTTACCCTTACCCTTACCCTTACCCTTGCTTTTACCCTTAAGCATACCCTTACCCTTACCCTTACCCTTACCCTTACCCTTACCCTTACCCTTACCCTTACCCTTGCTTTTACCCTTAAGCTTACCCTTACCCTTACCCTTACCCTTACCCTTGCTTTTACCCTTAGGCTTACCCTTACCCTTACCCTTACCCTTACCCTTGCTTTTACCCTTAAGCTTACCCTTACCCTTACCCTTACCCTTACCCTTACCCTTACCCTTACCCTTACCCTTACCCTTACCCTTACCCTTACCCTTACCCTTACCCTTGCTTTTACCCTTAGGCTTAACCTTACCTTTACCCTTACCCTTACCCTTACCCTTACCCTTACCCTTACCCTTACCCTTACCCTTACCCTTACCCTTACCCTTGCTTTTACCCTTAAGCTTACCCTTACCCTTACCCTAACCCTTACCCTTACCCTTACCCTTATCCTTGCTTTTACCCTTAAGCTTACCCTTACCCTTACCCTTACCCTTACCCTTACCCTTACCCTTACTCTTACCCTTACCCTTACCCTTACCCTTACCCTTACCCTTACCCTTGCTTTTACCCTTAAGCTTACCCTTACCCTTACCCTAACCCTTACCCTTACCCTTACCCTTACCCTTGCTTTTACCCTTAAGCTTACCCTTACCCTTACCCTTACCCTTACCCTTACCCTTACCCTTACTCTTACCCTTACCCTTACCCTTACCCTTACCCTTACCCTTACCCTTGCTTTTACCCTTAAGCTTACCCTTACCCTTACCCTAACCCTTACCCTTACCCTTACCCTTACCCTTGCTTTTACCCTTAAGCTTACCCTTACCCTTACCCTTACCCTTACCCTTACCCTTACCCTTACTCTTACCCTTACCCTTACCCTTACCCTTACCCTTACCCTTACCCTTGCTTTTACCCTTAAGCTTACCCTTACCCTTACCCTAACCCTTACCCTTACCCTTACCCTTACCCTTGCTTTTACCCTTAAGCTTACCCTTACCCTTACCCTTACCCTTACCCTTACCCTTACCCTTACTCTTACCCTTACCCTTACCCTTACCCTTACCCTTACCCTTACCCTTGCTTTTACCCTTAAGCTTACCCTTACCCTTACCCTAACCCTTACCCTTACCCTTACCCTTACCCTTGCTTTTACCCTTAAGCTTACCCTTACCCTTACCCTTACCCTTACCCTTACCCTTACCCTTACTCTTACCCTTACCCTTACCCTTACCCTTACCCTTACCCTTGCTTATACCCTTAAGCTTACCCTTACCCTTACCCTTACCCTTACCCTCACCCTTACCCTTACCCTTACCCTTGCTTATACCCTTAAGCTTACCCTTACCCTTACCCTTACCCTTACCCTTACCCTTACCCTTACCCTTACCCTTACCCTTACCCTTACCCTTACCCTTACCCTTACCCTTACCCTTACCCTTACCCTTGCTTTTACCCTTAGGCTTACCCTTACCTTTACCCTTACCCTTACCCTTACCCTTACCCTTACCCTTACCCTTACCCTTGCTTTCACCCTTAAGCTTACCCTTACCCTTACCCTTACCCTTACCCTTACCCTAACCCTTACCCTTGCTTTTACCCTTAAGCTTACCCTTACCCTTACCCTTACCCTTACCCTTACCCTTACCCTTACCCTTACCCTTACCCTTACCCTTACCCTTACCCTTACCCTTACCCTTACCCTTGCTTTTACCCTTAAGCTTACCCTTACCCTTACCCTTACCCTTACCCTTACCCTTACCCTTACCCTTATCCTTACCCTTGCTTTTACCCTTAAGCTTACCCTTACCCTTACCCTTACCCTTACCCTTACCCTTACCCTTACCCTTACCCTTACCCTTGCTTTTACTCTTAGGCTTACCCTTACCTTTACCCTTACCCTTACCCTTACCCTTACCCTCACCCTTACCCTTACCCTTGCTTTTACCCTTAAGCTTACCCTTACCCTTACCCTTACCCTTACCCTTACCCTTGCTTTTACCCTTAAGCTTACCCTTACCCTTACCCTTAACCTTACCCTTACCCTTGCTTTTACCCTTAGGCTTACCCTTACCTTTACCCTTACCCTTACCCTTGCTTTTACCCTTAGGCTTACCCTTACCTTTACCCTTACCCTAACCCTTACCCTTACCCTTACCCTTACCCTTACCCTTGCTTTTACCCTTAAGCTTACCCTTACCCTTACCCTTACCCTTACCCTTACCCTTACCCTTACCCTTACCCTTACCCTTACCCTTACCCTTACCCTTGCTTTTACCCTTAAGCTTACCCTTACCCTTACCCTTACCCTTACCCTCACCCTTACCCTTACCCTTACCCTTACCCTTGCTTTTACCCTTAAGCTTACCCTTACCCTTACCCTTACCCTTACCCTTACCCTTACCCTTACCCTTACCCTTACCCTTACCTTTACCCTTACCCTTACCCTTGCTTTTACCATTAGGCTTACCCTTACCTTTACCCTTACCCTTACCCTTACCCTTACCCTTACCCTTGCTTTTACCCTTAATCTTACCCTTACCCTTACCCTTACCCTTAAGCTTACCCTTACCCTTACCCTTACCCTTACCCTTACCCTTACCCTTACCCTTACCCTTACCCTTACCCTTACCCTTACCCTTACCCTTACCCTTACCCTTGCTTTTACCCTTAAGCTTACCCTTACCCTTACCCTTACCCTTACCCTTACCCTTGCTTTTACCCTTAAGCTTACCCTTACCCTTACCCTTACCCTTAAGCTTACCCTTACCCTTACCCTTACCCTTACCCTTACCCTTACCCTTACCCTTACCCTTACCCTTACCCTTACCCTTACCCTTACCCTTGTTTTTACCCTTAAGCTTACCCTTACCCTTACCCTTACCCTTACCCTTACCCTTAAGCTTACCCTTACCCTTACCCTTATCCTTACCCTTACCCTTAACCTTACCCTTGCTTTTACCCTTAAGCTTACCCTTACCCTTACCCTTACCCTTACCCTTAAGCTTACCCTTACCCTTACCCTTACCCTTACCCTTACCCTTGCTTTTACCCTTAAGCTTACCCTTACCCTTACCCTTACCCTTACCCTTAAGCTTACCCTTACCCTTACCCTTACCCTTACCCTTACCCTTACCCTTACCCTTACCCTTACCCTTGCTTTTACCCTTAAGCTTACCCTTACCCTTACCCTTACCCTTACCCTTGCTTTTACCCTTAAGCTTACCCTTACCCTTACCCTTACCCTTAAGCTTACCCTTACCCTTACCCTTACCCTTACCCTTACCCTTACCCTTACCCTTACCCTTACCCTTACCCTTACCCTTACCCTTACCCTTACCCTTACCCTTACCCTTACCCTTGCTTTAACCCTTAAGCTTACCCTTACCCTTACCCTTACCCTTACCCTTACCCTTGCTTTTACCCTTAGGCTTACCCTTACCTTTACACTTACCCTTACCCTTACCCTTACCCTTACCCTTACCCTTACCCTTACCCTTGCTTTTACTCTTAAGCTTACCCTTACCCTTACCCTTACCCTTACCCTTACCCTTACCCTTACCCTTGCTTTTACCCTTAAGCTTACCCTTACCCTTACCCTTACCCTTACCCTTACCCTTGCTTTTACCCTTAGGCTTACCCTTACCCTTACCCTTACCCTTACCCTTACCCTTACCCTTGCTTTTACCCTTAAGCTTACCCTTACCCTTACCCTTACCCTTACCCTTACCCTTACCCTTACCCTTACCCTTACCCTTACCCTTACCCTTACCCTTACCCTTACCCTTACCCTTACCCTTACCCTTACCCTTGCTTTTACCCTTAGGCTTACCCTTACCTTTACCCTTACCCTTACCCTTACCCTTACCCTTACCCTTGCTTTTACCCTTAAGCTTACCCTTACCCTTACCCTTACCCTTACCCTTACCCTTACCCTTACCCTTACCCTTACCCTTACCCTTACCCTTGCTTTTACCCTTAAGCTTACCCTTACCCTTACCCTTACCCTTACCCTTACCCTTACCCTTACCCTTACCCTTACCCTTACCCTTACCCTCACCCTTGCTTTTACCCTTAAGCTTACCCTTACCCTTACCCTTACCCTTACCCTTACCCTTACCCTTACCCTTACCCTTACCCTTACCCTTGCTTTTACCCTTAAGCTTACCCTTACCCTTACCCTTACCCTTACCCTTACCCTTGCTTTTACCCTTAGGCTTACCCTTACCCTTACCCTTACCCTTTCCCTTGCTTTTACCCTTAAGCTTACCCTTACCCTTACCCTTACCCTTACTCTTACCCTTACCCTTACCCTTACCCTTACCCTTGCTTTTACCCTTAGGCTTACCCTTACCTTTACCCTTACCCTTACCCTTACCCTTACCCTTACCCTTACCCTTACCCTTACCCTTACCCTCACCCTTGCTTTTACCCTTAAGCTTACCCTTACCCTTACCCTTACCCTTACCCTTACCCTTACCCTTACCCTTACCCTTACCCTTACCCTTACCCTTACCCTTACCCTTACCCTTACCCTTACCCTTACCCTTACCCTTACCCTTACCCTTACCCTTGCTTTGACCCTTAGGCTTACCCTTACCTTTACCCTTACCCTTTCCCTTACCCTTACCCTTACCCTTACCCTTACCCTTGCTTTTACCCTTAAGCATACCCTTACCCTTACCCTTACCCTTACCCTTACCCTTACCCTTACCCTTACCCTTACCCTTACCCTTGCTTTTACCCTTAAGCTTACCCTTACCCTTACCCTTACCCTTACCCTTGCTTTTACCCTTAGGCTTACCCTCACCCTTACCCTTACCCTTACCCTTGCTTTTACCCTTAAGCTGACCCTTACCCTTACCCTTACCCTTACCCTTACCCTTACCCTTACCCTTACCCTTGCTTTTACCCTTAGGCTTAACCTTACCTTTACCCTTACCCTTACCCTTACCCTTACCCTTACCCTTACCCTTACCCTTACCCTTACCCTTACCCTTACCCTTACCCTTACCCTTACCCTTACCCTTACCCTCACCCTTGCTTTTACCCTTAAGCTTACCCTTACCCTTACCCTTACCCTTACCCTTGCTTTTACCCTCAAGCTTACCCTTACCCTTACCCTTACCCTTACCCTCACCCTTACCCTTACCCTTACCCTTGCTTATACCCTTAAGCTTACCCTTACCCTTACCCTTACCCTTACCCTTACCCTTACCCTTACTCTTACCCTTACCCTTACCCTTACCCTTACCCTTACCCTTACCCTTACCCTTGCTTTTACCCTTAGGCTTACCCTTACCTTTACCCTTACCCTTACCCTTACCCTTACCCTTACCCTTACCCTTACCCTTGCTTTTACCCTTAAGCTTACCCTTACCCTTACCCTTACCCTTACCCTTACCCTAACCCTTACCCTTGCTTTTACCCTTAAGCTTACCCTTACCCTTACCCTTACCCTTACCCTTACCCTTACCCTTGCTTTTACCCTTAAGCTTACCCTTACCCTTACCCTTACCCTTACCCTTACCCTTACCCTTACCCTTACCCTTATCCTTACCCTTGCTTTTACCCTTAAGCTTACCCTTACCCTTACCCTTACCCTTACCCTTACCCTTACCCTTACCCTTACCCTTACCCTTGCTTTTACTCTTAGGCTTACCCTTACCTTTACCCTTACCCTTACCCTTACCCTTACCCTCACCCTTACCCTTACCCTTGCTTTTACCCTTAAGCTTACCCTTACCCTTACCCTTACCCTTACCCTTACCCTTGCTTTTACCCTTAAGCTTTCCCTTACCCTTACCCTTAACCTTACCCTTACCCTTGCTTTAAACCTTAGGCTTACCCTTACCCTTACCCTTACCCTTACCCTTGCTTTTACCCTTAAGCTTACCCTTACCCTTACCCTTACTCTTACCCTTACCCTTACCTTTACCCTTACCCTTACCCTTACCCTTACCCTTACCCTTACCCTTGCTTTTACCCTTAGGCTTACCCTTACCTTTACCCTTACCCTAACGCTTACCCTTACCCTTACCCTTACCCTTACCCTTGCTTTTACCCTTAAGCTTACCCTTACCCTTACCCTTACCCTTACCCTTACCCTTACCCTTACCCTTAACCTTACCCTTACCCTTGCTTTTACCCTTAAGCTTACCCTTACCCTTACCCTTACCCTTACCCTCACCCTTACCCTTACCCTTACCCTTACCCTTGCTTTTACCCTTAAGCTTACCCTTACCCTTACCCTTACCCTTACCCTTACCCTTACCCTTACCCTTACCCTTACCCTTACCCTTACCCTTACCCTTACCCTTGCTTTTACCCTTAGGCTTACCCTTACCTTTACCCTTACCCTTACCCTTACCCTTACCCTTACCCTTGCTTTTACCCTTAAGCTTACCCTTACCCTTACCCTTACCCTTAAGCTTACCCTTACCCTTACCCTTACCCTTACCCTTACCCTTACCCTTACCCTTACCCTTACCCTTACCCTTACCCTTGCTTTTACCCTTAAGCTTACCCTTACCCTTACCCTTACCCTTACCCTTACCCTTGCATTTACCCTTAAGCTTACCCTTACCCTTACCCTTACCCTTAAGCTTACCCTTACCCTTACCCTTACCCTTACCCTTACCCTTACCCTTACCCTTACCCTTACCCTTACCCTTACCCTTACCCTTACCCTTACCCTTACCCTTACCCTTACCCTTGTTTTTACCCTTAAGCTTACCCTTACCCTTACCCTTACCCTTACCCTCAAGCTTACCCTTACCCTTACCCTTACCCTTACCCTTACCCTTAACCTTACCCTTGCTTTTACCCTTAAGCTTACCCTTACCCTTACCCTTACCCTTACCCTTAAGCTTACCCTTACCCTTACCCTTACCCTTACCCTTACCCTTACCCTTGCTTTTACCCTTAAGCTTACCCTTACCCTTACCCTTACCCTTACCCTTAAGCTTACCCTTACCCTTACCCTTACCCTTACCCTTACCCTTACCCTTACCCTTACCCTTACCCTTACCCTCACCCTTACCCTTGCCCTTGCTTTTACCCTTAAGCTTACCCTCACCCTTGCTTTTACCCTCACCCTTGCTTTTACCCTTAAGCTTACCCTTACCCTTACCCTTACCCTTACCCTTAAGCTTACCCTTACCCTTACCCTTACCCTTACCCTTACCCTTACCCTTACCCTTACCCTTACCCTTACCCTTACCCTTACCCTTGCTTTAACCCTTAAGCTTACCCTTACCCTTACCCTTACCCTTACCCTTACCCTTACCCTTACCCTTGCTTTTACCCTTAGGCTTACCCTTACCTTTACCCTTACCCTTACCCTTACCCTTAGCCTTACCCTTACCCTTACCCTTACCCTTACCCTTGCTTTTACTCTTAAGCTTACCCTTACCCTTACCCTTACCCTTACCCTTACCCTTACCCTTGCTTTTACCCTTAAGCTTACCCTTACCCTTATCCTTATCCTTACCCTTACCCTTGCTTTTACCCTTAGGCTTACCCTTACCCTTACCCTTACCCTTACCCTTACCCTTACCCTTGCTTTTACCCTTAGGCTTACCCTTACCTTTACCCTTACCCTTACCCTTACCCTTACCCTTACCCTTACCCTTACCCTTGCTTTTACCCTTAAGCTTACCCTTACCCTTACCCTTACCCTTACCCTTACCCTAACCCTTACCCTTGCTTTTACCCTTAAGCTTACCCTTACCCTTACCCTTACCCTTACCCTTACCCTTACCCTTGCTTTTACCCTTAAGCTTACCCTTACCCTTACCCTTACCCTTACCCTTACCCTTACCCTTACCCTTACCCTTATCCTTACCCTTGCTTTTACCCTTAAGCTTACCCTTACCCTTACCCTTACCCTTACCCTTACCCTTACCCTTACCCTTACCCTTACCCTTGCTTTTACTCTTAGGCTTACCCTTACCTTTACCCTTACCCTTACCCTTACCCTTACCCTCACCCTTACCCTTACCCTTGCTTTTACCCTTAAGCTTACCCTTACCCTTACCCTTACCCTTACCCTTACCCTTGCTTTTACCCTTAAGCTTTCCCTTACCCTTACCCTTAACCTTACCCTTACCCTTGCTTTAAACCTTAGGCTTACCCTTACCCTTACCCTTACCCTTACCCTTGCTTTTACCCTTAAGCTTACCCTTACCCTTACCCTTACTCTTACCCTTACCCTTACCTTTACCCTTACCCTTACCCTTACCCTTACCCTTACCCTTACCCTTGCTTTTACCCTTAGGCTTACCCTTACCTTTACCCTTACCCTAACGCTTACCCTTACCCTTACCCTTACCCTTACCCTTGCTTTTACCCTTAAGCTTACCCTTACCCTTACCCTTACCCTTACCCTTACCCTTACCCTTACCCTTAACCTTACCCTTACCCTTGCTTTTACCCTTAAGCTTACCCTTACCCTTACCCTTACCCTTACCCTCACCCTTACCCTTACCCTTACCCTTACCCTTGCTTTTACCCTTAAGCTTACCCTTACCCTTACCCTTACCCTTACCCTTACCCTTACCCTTACCCTTACCCTTACCCTTACCCTTACCCTTACCCTTACCCTTACCCTTGCTTTTACCCTTAGGCTTACCCTTACCTTTACCCTTACCCTTACCCTTACCCTTACCCTTACCCTTGCTTTTACCCTTAAGCTTACCCTTACCCTTACCCTTACCCTTAAGCTTACCCTTACCCTTACCCTTACCCTTACCCTTACCCTTACCCTTACCCTTACCCTTACCCTTACCCTTACCCTTGCTTTTACCCTTAAGCTTACCCTTACCCTTACCCTTACCCTTACCCTTACCCTTGCATTTACCCTTAAGCTTACCCTTACCCTTACCCTTACCCTTAAGCTTACCCTTACCCTTACCCTTACCCTTACCCTTACCCTTACCCTTACCCTTACCCTTACCCTTACCCTTACCCTTACCCTTACCCTTACCCTTACCCTTACCCTTACCCTTACCCTTGTTTTTACCCTTAAGCTTACCCTTACCCTTACCCTTACCCTTACCCTCAAGCTTACCCTTACCCTTACCCTTACCCTTACCCTTACCCTTAACCTTACCCTTGCTTTTACCCTTAAGCTTACCCTTACCCTTACCCTTACCCTTACCCTTAAGCTTACCCTTACCCTTACCCTTACCCTTACCCTTACCCTTGCTTTTACCCTTAAGCTTACCCTTACCCTTACCCTTACCCTTACCCTTAAGCTTACCCTTACCCTTACCCTTACCCTTACCCTTACCCTTACCCTTACCCTTACCCTTACCCTCACCCTTACCCTTGCCCTTGCTTTTACCCTTAAGCTTACCCTCACCCTTGCTTTTACCCTCACCCTTGCTTTTACCCTTAAGCTTACCCTTACCCTTACCCTTACCCTTACCCTTAAGCTTACCCTTACCCTTACCCTTACCCTTACCCTTACCCTTACCCTTACCCTTACCCTTACCCTTACCCTTACCCTTACCCTTACCCTTGCTTTAACCCTTAAGCTTACCCTTACCCTTACCCTTACCCTTACCCTTACCCTTACCCTTACCCTTGCTCTTACCCTTAGGCTTACCCTTACCTTTACCCTTACCCTTACCCTTACCCTTAGCCTTACCCTTACCCTTACCCTTACCCTTACCCTTGCTTTTACTCTTAAGCTTACCCTTACCCTTACCCTTACCCTTACCCTTACCCTTACCCTTGCTTTTACCCTTAAGCTTACCCTTACCCTTATCCTTATCCTTACCCTTACCCTTGCTTTTACCCTTAGGCTTACCCTTACCCTTACCCTTACCCTTACCCTTACCCTTGCTTTTACCCTTAAGCTTACCCTTACCCTTACCCTTACCCTTACCCTTACCCTTACCCTTACCCTTACCCTTACCCTTACCCTTACCCTTACCCTTACCCTTACCCTTACACTTACCCTTACCCTTGCTTTTACCCTTAGGCTTGCCTTTACCTTTACCCTTACCCTTACCCTTACCCTTACCCTTACCCTTGCTTTTACCCTCAAGCTTACCCTTACCCTTACCCTTAATCTTACCCTTACCCTTACCCTTACCCTTACCCTTACCCTTACCCTTACCCTTACCCTTGCTTTTACCCTTAAGCTTACCCTTACCCTTACCCTTACCCTTACCCTTACCCTTACCCTTACCCTTACCCTTACCCTTACCCTTACCCTTACCCTTACCCTTACCCTAACCCTTACCCTTACCCTCACCCTTGCTTTTACCCTTAAGCTTACCCTTACCCTTACCCTTACCCTTACCCTTGCTTTTACCCTTAAGCTTACCCTTACCCTTACCCTTACCCTTACCCTTGCTTTTACCCTTAGGCTTACCCTTACCCTTACCCTTACCCTTACCCTTGCTTTTACCCTTAAGCTTACCCTTACCCTTACCCTTACCCTTACTCTTACCCTTACCCTTACCCTTACCCTTACCCTTGCTTTTACCCTTAGGCTTACCCTTACCTTTACCCTTACCCTTACCCTTACCCTTACCCTTACCCTTACCCTTACCCTTACCCTTACCCTTACCCTCACCCTTGCTTTTACCCTTAAGCTTACCCTTACCCTTACCCTTACCCTTACCCTTACCCTTACCCTTACCCTTACCCTTACCCTTACCCTTGCTTTTACCCTTAAGCTCACCCTTACCCTTACCCTTACCCTTACCCTTACCCTTACCCTTACTCTTACCCTTACCCTTGCTTTTACCCTTAAGCTTACCCTTACCCTTACCCTTACCCTTACCCTTAAGCTTACCCTTACCCTTACCCTTACCCTTACCCTTACCCTTACCCTTACCCTTGCTTTTACCCTTAAGCTTACCCTTACCCTTACCCTTACCCTTACCCTTACCCTTGCTTTTACACTTAAGCTTACCCTTACCCTTACCCTTACCCTTACCCTTAAGCTTACCCTTACCCTTACCCTTACCCTTACCCTTACCCTTACCCTTACCCTTGCTTTTACCCTTAAGCTTACCCTTACCCTTACCCTTACCCTTACCCTTACCCTTACCCTTACCCTTACCCTTACCCTTACCCTTACCCTTACCCTTACCCTAACCCTTACCCTTGCTTTTACCCTTAGGCTTACCCTTACCTTTACCCTTACCATTACCCTTACCCTAACCCTTACCCTTACCCTTACCCTTACCCTTGCTTTTACCCTTAAGCTTACCCTTACCCTTACCCTTACCCTTACCCTTACCCTTACCCTTACCCTTACCCTTACCCTTACCCTTACCCTTACCCTTACCCTTACCCTTACCCTTACCCTTACCCTTACCCTTACCCTTACCCTTACCCTTGCTTTTACCCTTAAGCTTACCCTTACCCTTACCCTTACCCTTACCCTTACCCTTACCCTTGCTTTTACCCTTAAGCTTAAGGGTAAAAGCAAGGGTGAGGGTAAGGGTAAGGGTAAGGGTAAGGGTAAGGGTAAGGGTAAGGGTAAGGGTAAGGGTAAGGGTAAGGGTAAGGGTAAGCTTAAGGGTGAAAGCAAGGGTAAGGGTAAGGTTAAGGGTAAGGGTAAGGGTAAGCTTAAGGGTAAAAGCAAGGGTAAGGGTAAGGGTAAGGGTAAGGGTAAGGGTAAGGGTAAGCTTAAGGGTAAAAGCAAGGGTAAGGGTAAGGGTGAGGGTAAGGGTAAGGGTAAGGGTAAGGGTAAAGGTAAGGGTAAGCCTAAGAGTAAAAGCAAGGGTAAGGGTAAGGGTAAGGGTAAGGGTAAGGGTAAGGGTAAGGGTAAGGGTAAGGGTAAGGGTAAGGGTAAGGGTAAGCTTAAGGGTAAAATCAAGGGTAGGGATAAGGGTAAGGGTAAGGGTAAGGGTAAGGGTAAGGGTAAGGGTAAGGGTAAGGGTAAGGGTAAGGGTAAGCTTACCCTTACCCTTACCCTTACCCTTACACTTACCCTTGCTTTTACCCTTAGGCTTACTCTTACCCTTACCCTTACCCTTACCCTTAAGCTTACCCTTACCCTTACCCTTACCCTTACCCTTACCCTTACCCTTACCCTTACCCTTACCCTTACCCTTACCCTTGCTTTTACCCTTAAGCTTACCCTTACCCTTACCCTTACCCTTACCCTTACCCTTACCCTTACCCTTGCTTTGACCCTTAGGCTTACCCTTACCTTAACCCTTACCCTTACCCTTACCCTTACCCTTACCCTTACCCTTACCCTTACCCTTACCCTTACCCTTACCCTTGCTTTTACCCTTAAGCTTACCCTTACCCTTACCCTTACCCTTACCCTTACCCTTACCCTTACCCTTGCTTTTACCCTTAAGCTTACCCTTACCCTTACCCTTACCCTTACCCTTACCCTTGCTTTTACCCTTAGGCTTACCCTTACCCTTACCCTTACCCTCACCCTTGCTTTTACCCTTAAGCTTACCCTTACCCTTACCCTTACCCTTACCCTTACCCTTACCCTTACCCTTACCCTTACCCTTACCCTTACCCTTACCCTTGCTTTTACCCTTAGGCTTAACCTTACCTTTACCCTTACCCTTACCCTTACCCTTACCCTTACCCTTACCCTTACCCTTACCCTTACCCTTACCCTTACCCTTACCCTTACCCTTACCCTTACCCTTGCTTTCACCCTTAAGCTTACCCTTACCCTTACCCTTACCCTTACCCTTACCCTTACCCTTACCCTTACCCTTACCCTTGCTTTTACCCTTAAGCTTACCCTTACCCTTACCCTTACCCTTACCCTCACCCTTAACCTTACCCATACCCTTGCTTATACCCTTAAGCTTACCCTTACCCTTACCCTTACCCTTACCCTTACCCTTACCCTTACCCTTACCCTTACCCTTACCCTTACCCTTACCCTTACCCTTACCCTTACCCTTACCCTTACCCTTACCTTTGCTTTTACCCTTAGGCTTATCCTTACCTTTACCCTTACCCTTACCCTTACCCTTACCCTTACCCTTACCCTTGCTTTTACCCTTAAGCTTACCCTTACCCTAACCCTTACCCTTACCCTTACCCTAACCCTTACCCTTGCTTTTACCCTTAAGCTTACCCTTACCCTTACCCTTACCCTTACCCTTACCCTTACCCTTACCCTTACCCTTGCTTTTACCCTTAAGCTTACCCTTACCCTTACCCTTACCCTTACCCTTACCCTTGCTTTTACCCTTAAGCTTACCCTTACCATTACCTTTACCCTTACCATTACCCTTACCCTTACCCTTACCCTTACCCTTACCCTTACCCTTGCTTTTACCCTTAGGCTTACCCTTACCTTTAGCCTTACCCTTACCCTTACCCTTACCCTTATCCTTACCCTTACCCTTACCCTTGCTTTTACCCTTAAGCTTACCCTTACCCTTACCCTTACTCTTACCCTTACCCTTACCCTTACCCTTGCTTTTACCCTTAAGCTTACCCTTACCCTTACCCTTACCCTTACACTTACCCTTGCTTTTACCCTTAGGCTTACCCTTACCCTTACCCTTACCCTTACCCTTAAGCTTACCCTTACCCTAACCCTTACCCTTACCCTTACCCTTACCCTTACCCTTACCCTTACCCTTACCCTTACCCGTACCCTTGCTTTTACCCTTAAGCTTACCCTTACCCTTACCCTTACCCTTACCCTTACCCTTACCCTTACCCTTACCCTTACCCTTACCCTTGCTTTGACCCTTAGGCTTACCCTTACCTTTACCCTTACCCTTACCCTTACCCTTACCCTTACCCTTACCCTTACCCTTACCCTTACCCTTACCCTTACCCTTACCCTTGCTTTTACCCTTAAGCATACCCTTACCCTTACCCTTACCCTTACCCTTACCCTTACCCTTACCCTTGCTTTTACCCTTAAGCTTACCCTTACCCTTACCCTTACCCTTACCCTTGCTTTTACCCTTAGGCTTACCCTTACCCTTACCCTTACCCTTACCCTTGCTTTTACCCTTAAGCTTACCCTTACCCTTACCCTTACCCTTACCCTTACCCTTACCCTTACCCTTACCCTTACCCTTACCCTTACCCTTACCCTTACCCTTGCTTTTACCCTTAGGCTTAACCTTACCTTTACCCTTACCCTTACCCTTACCCTTACCCTTACCCTTACCCTTACCCTTACCCTTACCCTTACCCTTACCCTTACCCTTACCCTTGCTTTTACCCTTAAGCTTACCCTTACCCTTACCCTTACCCTTACCCTTACCCTTACCCTTACCCTTGCTTTTACCCTTAAGCTTACCCTTACCCTTACCCTTACCCTTACCCTCACCCTTACCCTTACCCTTACCCTTGCTTATACCCTTAAGCTTACCCTTACCCTTACCCTTACCCTTACCCTTACCCTTACCCTTACCCTTACCCTTACCCTTACCCTTACCCTTACCCTTACCCTTACCCTTACCCTTACCCTTGCTTTTACCCTTAGGCTTACCCTTACCTTTACCCTTACCCTTACCCTTACCCTTACCCTTACCCTTACCCTTACCCTTACCCTTACCCTTACCCTTACCCTTACCCTTGCTTTCACCCTTAAGCTTACCCTTACCCTTACCCTTACCCTTACCCTTACCCTAACCCTTACCCTTGCTTTTACCCTTAAGCTTACCCTTACCCTTACCCTTACCCTTACCCTTACCCTTACCCTTACCCTTACCCTTACCCTTACCCTTACCCTTACCCTTACCCTTACCCTTGCTTTTACCCTTAAGCTTACCCTTACCCTTACCCGTACCCTTACCCTTACCCTTACCCTTACCCTTATCCTTACCCTTGCTTTTACCCTTAAGCTTACCCTTACCCTTACCCTTACCCTTACCCTTACCCTTACCCTTACCCTTACCCTTACCCTTGCTTTTACTCTTAGGCTTACCCTTACCTTTACCCTTACCCTTACCCTTACCCTTGCTTTTACCCTTAAGCTTACCCTTACCCTTACCCTTAACCTTACCCTTACCCTTGCTTTTACCCTTAGGCTTACCCTTACCCTTACCCTTACCCTTACCCTTGCTTTTACCCTTAAGCTTACCCTTACCCTTACCCTTACTCTTTTCCTTACCCTTACCTTTACCCTTACCCTTACCCTTACCCTTACCCTTACCCTTACCCTTGCTTTTACCCTTAGGCTTACCCTTACCTTTACCCTTACCCTAACCCTTACCCTCACCCTTACCCTTACCCTTACCCTTGCTTTTACCCTTAAGCTTACCCTTACCCTTACCCTTACCCTTACCCTTACCCTTACCCTTACCCTTACCCTTACCCTTACCCTTACCCTTGCTTTTACCCTTAAGCTTACCCTTACCCTTACCCTTACCCTTACCCTCACCCTTACCCTTACCCTTACCCTTACCCTTACCCTTACCCTTGCTTTTACCCTTAAGCTTACCCTTACCCTTACCCTTACTCTTTTCCTTACCCTTACCTTTACCCTTACCCTTACCCTTACCCTTACCCTTACCCTTACCCTTGCTTTTACCCTTAGGCTTACCCTTACCTTTACCCTTACCCTAACCCTTACCCTTACCCTTACCCTTACCCTTACCCTTGCTTTTACCCTTAAGCTTACCCTTACCCTTACCCTTACCCTTACCCTTACCCTTACCCTTACCCTTACCCTTACCCTTACCCTTACCCTTGCTTTTACCCTTAAGCTTACCCTTACCCTTACCCTTACCCTTACCCTCACCCTTACCCTTACCCTTACCCTTACCCTTACCCTTACCCTTACCCTTACCCTTACCCTTACCCTTACCCTTACCTTTACCCTTACCCTTACCCTTGCTTTTACCCTTAGGCTTACCCTTACCTTTACCCTTACCCTTACCCTTACCTTTACCCTTACCCTTGCTTTTACCCTTAAGCTTACCCTCACCCTTACCCTTACCCTTAAGCTTACCCTTACCCTTACCCTTACCCTTACCCTTACCCTTACCCTTACCCTTACCCTTACCCTTACCCTTACCCTTACCCTTACCCTTACCCTTGCTTTTACCCTTAAGCTTACCCTTACCCTTACCCTTACCCTTACCCTTACCCTTGCTTTTACCCTTAAGCTTACCCTTACCCTTACCCTTACCCTTAAGCTTACCCTTACCCTTACCCTTACCCTTACCCTTACCCTTACCCTTACCCTTACCCTTACCCTTACCCTTACCCTTGTTTTTACCCTTAAGCTTACCCTTACCCTTACCCTTACCCTTACCCTTACCCTTAAGCTTACCCTTACCCTTACCCTTACCCTTACCCTTACCCTTAACCTTACCCTTGCTTTTACCCTTAAGCTTACCCTTACCCTTACCCTTACCCTTACCCTTAAGCTTACCCTTACCCTTACCCTTACCCTTACCCTTACCCTTGCTTTTACCCTTAAGCTTACCCTTACCCTTACCCTTACCCTTACCCTTAAGCTTACCCTTACCCTTACCCTTACCCTTACCCTTACCCTTACCCTTACCCTTACCCTTACCCTTGCTTTTACCCTTAAGCTTACCCTTACCCTTACCCTTACCCTTACCCTTGCTTTTACCCTTAAGCTTACCCTTACCCTTACCCTTACCCTTAAGCTTACCCTTACCCTTACCCTTACCCTTACCCTTACCCTTACCCTTACCCTTACCCTTACCCTTACCCTTACCCTTACCCTTACCCTTACCCTTACCCTTACCCTTACCCTTACCCTTACCCTTGCTTTAACCCTTAAGCTTACCCTTACCCTTACCCTTACCCTTACCCTTACCCTTACCCTTACCCTTGCTTTTACCCTTAGGCTTACCCTTACCTTTACACTTACCCTTACCCTTACCCTTACCCTTACCCTTACCCTTACCCTTACCCTTACCCTTGCTTTTACTCTTAAGCTTACCCTTACCCTCACCCTTACCCTTACCCTTACCCTTACCCTTGCTTTTACCCTTAAGCTTACCCTTACCCTTACCCTTACCCTTACCCTTACCCTTGCTTTTACCCTTAGGCTTACCCTTACCCTTACCCTTACCCTTACCCTTACCCTTGCTTTTACCCTTAAGCTTACCCTTACCCTCACCCTTACCCTTACCCTTACCCTTACCCTTACCCTTACCCTTACCCTTACCCTTACCCTTACCCTTACCCTTACCCTTACCCTTACCCTTACCCTTACCCTTACCCTTACACTTGCTTTTACCCTTAGGCTTACCCTTACCTTTACCCTTACCCTTACCCTTACCCTTACCCTTACCCTTGCTTTTACCCTTAAGCTTACCCTTACCCTTACCCTTACCCTTACCCTTACCCTTACCCTTACCCTTACCCTTACCCTTACCCTTACCCTTACCCTTGCTTTTACCCTTAAGCTTACCCTTACCCTTACCCTTACCCTTACCCTTACCCTTACCCTTACCCTTACCCTTACCCTTACCCTTACCCTTACCCTTACCCTTGCTTTTACCCTTAAGCTTACCCTTACCCTTACCCTTACCCTTACCCTTACCCTTGCTTTTACCCTTAGGCTTACCCTTACCCTTACCCTTACCCTTACCCTTGCTTTTACCCTTAAGCTTACCCTTACCCTTACCCTTACCCTTACTCTTACCCTTACCCTTACCCTTACCCTTACCCTTGCTTTTACCCTTAGGCTTACCCTTACCTTTACCCTTACCCTTACCCTTACCCTTACCCTTACCCTTACCCTTACCCTTACCCTTACCCTTACCCTTGCTTTTACCCTTAAGCTTACCCTTACCCTTACCCTTACCCTTACCCTTACCCTTACCCTTACCCTTACCCTTACCCTTACCCTTACCCTTACCCTTACCCTTACCCTTACCCTTACCCTTACCCTTACCCTTACCCTTGCTTTGACCCTTAGGCTTACCCTTACCTTTACCCTTACCCTTACCCTTACCCTTACCCTTACCCTTACCCTTACCCTTGCTTTTACCCTTAAGCATACCCTTACCCTTACCCTTACCCTTACCCTTACCCTTACCCTTACCCTTACCCTTACCCTTGCTTTTACCCTTAAGCTTACCCTTACCCTTACCCTTACCCTTACCCTTGCTTTTACCCTTAGGCTTACCCTTACCCTTACCCTTACCCTTACCCTTGCTTTTACCCTTAAGCTGACCCTTACCCTTACCCTTACCCTTACCCTTACCCTTACCCTTACCCTTGCTTTTACCCTTAGGCTTAACCTTACCTTTACCCTTACCCTTACCCTTACCCTTACCCTTACCCTTACCCTTGCTTTTACCCTTAAGCTTACCCTTACCCTTACCCTTACCCTTACTCTTACCCTTACCCTTACCCTTACCCTTACCCTTACCCTTACCCTTACCCTTACCCTTACCCTTACCCTTACCCTTACCCTTACCCTTACCCTTACCCTTACCCTTACCCTTACCCTTACCCTTACCCTTGCTTTTACCCTTAGGCTTACCCTTACCTTTACCCTTACCCTTACCCTTACCCTTACCCTTACCCTTACCCTTACCCTTGCTTTTACCCTTAAGCTTACCCTTACCCTTACCCTTACCCTTACCCTTACCCTTACCCTAACCCTTACCCTTGCTTTTACCCTTAAGCTTACCCTTACCCTTACCCTTACCCTTACCCTTACCCTTACCCTTGCTTTTACCCTTAAGCCTACCCTTACCCTTACCCTTACCCTTACCCTTACCCTTACCCTTACCCTTATCCTTACCCTTGCTTTTACCCTTAAGCTTACCCTTACCCTTACCCTTACCCTTACCCTTACCCTTACCCTTACCCTTACCCTTACCCTTGCTTTTTCTCTTAGGCTTACCCTTACCTTTACCCTTACCCTTACCCTTACCCTTACCCTCACCCTTACCCTTACCCTTGCTTTTACCCTTAAGCTTACCCTTACCCTTACCCTTACCCTTACCCTTACCCTTGCTTTTACCCTTAAGCTTACCCTTACCCTTACCCTTAACCTTACCCTTACCCTTGCTTTAAACCTTAGGCTTACCCTTACCCTTACCCTTACCCTTACCCTTGCTTTTACCCTTAAGCTTACCCTTACCCTTACCCTTACTCTTACCCTTACCCTTACCTTTACCCTTACCCTTACCCTTACCCTTACCCTTACCCTTACCCTTGCTTTTACCCTTAGGCTTACCCTTACCTTTACCCTTACCCTAACCCTTACCCTTACCCTTACCCTTACCCTTACCCTTGCTTTTACCCTTAAGCTTACCCTTACCCTTACCCTTACCCTTACCCTTACCCTTACCCTTACCCTTAACCTTACCCTTACCCTTGCTTTTACCCTTAAGCTTACCCTTACCCTTACCCTTACCCTCACCCTTACCCTTACCCTTACCCTTGCTTTTACCCTTAAGCTTACCCTTACCCTTACCCTTACCCTTACCCTTACCCTTACCCTTACCCTTACCCTTACCCTTACCCTTACCCTTACCCTTACCCTTACCCTTGCTTTTACCCTTAGGCTTACCCTTACCTTTACCCTTACCCTTACCCTTACCCTTACCCTTACCCTTGCTTTTACCCTTAAGCTTACCCTTACCCTTACCCTTACCCTTAAGCTTACCCTTACCCTTACCCTTACCCTTACCCTTACCCTTACCCTTACCCTTACCCTTACCCTTACCCTTACCCTTACCCTTGCTTTTACCCTTAAGCTTACTCTTACCCTTACCCTTACCCTTACCCTTACCCTTGCATTTACCCTTAAGCTTACCCTTACCCTTACCCTTACCCTTAAGCTTACCCTTACCCTTACCCTTACCCTTACCCTTACCCTTACCCTTACCCTTACCCTTACCCTTACCCTTACCCTTACCCTTACCCTTACCCTTACCCTTACCCTTGTTTTTACCCTTAAGCTTACCCTTACCCTTACCCTTACCCTTACCCTCAAGCTTACCCTTACCCTTACCTTTTCCCTTACCCTTACCCTTAACCTTACCCTTGCTTTTACCCTTAAGCTTACCCTTACCCTTACCCTTACCCTTACCCTTAAGCTTACCCTTACCCTTACCCTTACCCTTACCCTTACCCTTGCTTTTACCCTTAAGCTTACCCTTACCCTTACCCTTACCCTTACCCTTAAGCTTACCCTTACCCTTACCCTTACCCTTACCCTTACCCTTACCCTTACCCTCACCCTTACCCTTGCTTTTACCCTTAAGCTTACCCTTACCCTTACCCTTACCCTCACCCTTGCTTTTACCCTTAAGCTTACCCTTACCCTTACCCTTACCCTTACCCTTAAGCTTACCCTTACCCTTACCCTTACCCTTACCCTTACCCTTACCCTTACCCTTACCCTTACCCTTACCCTTACCCTTACCCTTACCCTTACCCTTACCCTTACCCTTGCTTTAACCCTTAAGCTTACCCTTACCCTTACCCTTACCCTTACCCTTACCCTTACCCTTACCCTTGCTTTTACCCTTAGGCTTACCCTTACCTTTACCCTTACCCTTACCCTTACCCTTAGCCTTACCCTTACCCTTACCCTTACCCTTACCCTTGCTTTTACTCTTAAGCTTACCCTTACCCTTACCCTTACCCTTACCCTTACCCTTACCCTTGCTTTTACCCTTAAGCTTACCCTTACCCTTATCCTTATCCTTACCCTTACCATTGCTTTTACCCTTAGGCTTACCCTTACCCTTACCCTTACCCTTACCCTTACCCTTGCTTTTACCCTTAAGCTTACCCTTACCCTTACCCTTACCCTTACCCTTACCCTTACCCTTACCCTTACCCTTACCCTTACCCTTACCCTTACCCTTACCCTTACCCTTGCTTTTACCCTCAGGCTTACCCTTACCTTTACCCTTACCCTTACCCTTACCCTTACCCTTACCCTTGCTTTTACCCTCAAGCTTACCCTTACCCTTACCCTTACCCTTACCCTTACCCTTACCCTTACCCTTACCCTTACCCTTACCCTTGCTTTTACCCTTAAGCTTACCCTTACCCTTACCCTTACCCTTACCCTTACCCTTACCCTTACCCTTACCCTTACCCTTACCCTTACCCTTACCCTTACCCTTACCCTTACCCTTACCCTTACCCTCACCCTTGCTTTTACCCTTAAGCTTACCCTTACCCTTACCCTTACCCTTACCCTTGCTTTTACCCTTAAGCTTACCCTTACCCTTACCCTTACCCTTACCCTTGCTTTTACCCTTAGGCTTACCCTTACCCTTACCCTTACCCTTACCCTTGCTTTTACCCTTAAGCTTACCCTTACCCTTACCCTTACCCTTACTCTTACCCTTACCCTTACCCTTACCCTTACCCTTGCTTTTACCCTTAGGCTTACCCTTACCTTTACCCTTACCCTTACCCTTACCCTTACCCTTACCCTTACCCTTACCCTTACCCTTACCCTTACCCTTACCCTTACCCTTGCTTTTACCCTTAAGCTTACCCTTACCCTTACCCTTACCCTTACCCTTACCCTTACCCTTACCCTTAACCTTGCTTTTACCCTTAAGCTCACCCTTACCCTTACCCTTACCCTTACCCTTACCCTTACCCTTACTCTTACCCTTACCCTTGCTTTTACCCTTAAGCTTACCCTTACCCTTACCCTTACCCTTACCCTTAAGCTTACCCTTACCCTTACCCTTACCCTTACCCTTACCCTTACCCTTACCCTTGCTTTTACCCTTAAGCTTACCCTTACCCTTACCCTTACCCTTACCCTTACCCTTGCTTTTACACTTAAGCTTACCCTTACCCTTACCCTTACCCTTACCCTTAAGCTTACCCTTACCCTTACCCTTACCCTTACCCTTACCCTTACCCTTACCCTTGCTTTTACCCTTAAGCTTATCCTTACCCTTACCCTTACCCTTACCCTTACCCTTACCCTTACCCTTACCCTTACCCTTACCCTTACCCTTACCCTTACCCTTACCCTTACCCTTACCCTAACCCTTACCCTTGCTTTTACCCTTAGGCTTACCCTTACCTTTACCCTTACCATTACCCTTACCCTAACCCTTACCCTTACCCTTACCCTAACCCTTGCTTTTACCCTTAAGCTTACCCTTACCCTTACCCTTACCCTTACCCTTACCCTTACCCTTACCCTTACCCTTACCCTTACCCTTACCCTTACCCTTACCCTTACCCTTACCCTTACCCTTACCCTTACCCTTACCCTTACCCTTGCTTTTACCCTTAAGCTTACCCTTACCCTTACCCTTACCCTTACCCTTACCCTTACCCTTGCTTTTACCCTTAAGCTTAAGGGTAAAAGCAAGGGTGAGGGTAAGGGTAAGGGTAAGGGTAAGGGTAAGGGTAAGGGTAAGGGTGAGGGTAAGGGTAAGGGTAAGGGTAAGCTTAAGGGTAAAAGCAAGGGTAAGGGTAAGGTTAAGGGTAAGGGTAAGGGTAAGCTTAAGGGTAAAAGCAAGGGTAAGGGTAAGGGTAAGGGTAAGGGTAAGGGTAAGCTTAAGGGTAAAAGCAAGGGTAAGGGTAAGGGTGAGGGTAAGGGTAAGGGTAAGGGTAAGGGTAAAGGTAAGGGTAAGCCTAAGAGTAAAAGCAAGGGTAAGGGTAAGGGTAAGGGTAAGGGTAAGGGTAAGGGTAAGGGTAAGGGTAAGGGTAAGCTTAAGGGTAAAATCAAGGGTAAGGATAAGGGTAAGGGTAAGGGTAAGGGTAAGGGTAAGGGTAAGGGTAAGGGTAAGGGTAAGGGTAAGGGTAAGGGTAAGGGTAAGCTTACCCTTACCCTTACCCTTACCCTTACACTTACCCTTGCTTTTACCCTTAGGCTTACTCTTACCCTTACCCTTACCCTTACCCTTAAGCTTACCCTTACCCTTACCCTTACCCTTACCCTTACCCTTACCCTTACCCTTACCCTTACCCTTACCCTTACCCTTACCCTTACCCTTACCCTTACCCTTGCTTTTACCCTTCAGCTTACCCTTACCCTTACCCTTACCCTTACCCTTACCCTTACCCTTACCCTTGCTTTGACCCTTAGGCTTACCCTTACCTTTACCCTTACCCTTACCCTTACCCTTACCCTTACCCTTACCCTTACCCTTACCCTTACCCTTACCCTTACCTTACCCTTACCCTTGCTTTTACCCTTAAGCTTACCCTTACCCTTACCCTTACCCTTACCCTTACCCTTACCCTTACCCTTGCTTTTACCCTTTAGCTTACCCTTACCCTTACCCTTACCCTTACCCTTACCCTTGCTTTTACCCTTAGGCTTACCCTTACCCTTACCCTTACCCTCACCCTTGCTTTTACCCTTAAGCTTACCCTTACCCTTACCCTTACCCTTACCCTTACCCTTACCCTTACCCTTACCCTTACCCTTACCCTTACCCTTGCTTTTACCCTTAGGCTTAACCTTACCTTTACCCTTACCCTTACCCTTACCCTTACCCTTACCCTTACCCTTACCCTTACCCTTACCCTTACCCTTACCCTTACCCTTACCCTTACCCTTGCTTTCACCCTTAAGCTTACCCTTACCCTTACCCTTACCCTTACCCTTACCCTTACCCTTACCCTTGCTTTTACCCTTAAGCTTACCCTTACCCTTACCCTTACCCTTACCCTCACCCTTAACCTTACCCATACCCTTGCTTATACCCTTAAGCTTACCCTTACCCTTACCCTTACCCTTACCCTTACCCTTACCCTTACCCTTACCCTTACCCTTACCCTTACCCTTACCCTTACCCTTACCCTTACCCTTACCCTTACCCTTACCCTTACCCTTACCCTTACCTTTGCTTTTACCCTTAGGCTTATCCTTACCTTTACCCTTACCCTTACCCTTACCCTTACCCTTACCCTTACCCTTACCCTTACCCTTGCTTTTACCCTTAAGCTTACCCTTACCCTTACCCTTACCCTTACCCTTACCCTAACCCTTACCCTTGCTTTTACCCTTAAGCTTACCCTTACCCTTACCCTTACCCTTACCCTTACCCTTACCCTTACCCTTACCCTTACCCTTACCCTTACCCTTACCCTTACCCTTGCTTTTACCCTTAAGCTTACCCTTACCCTTACCCTTACCCTTACCCTTACCCTTACCCTTACCCTTACCCTTACCCTTACCCTTATCCTTACCCTTGCTTTTACCCTTAAGCTTACCCTTACCCTTACACTTACCCTTACCCTTACCCTTACCCTTACCCTTACCCTTACCCTTGCTTTTACTCTTAGGCTTACCCTTACCTTTACCCTTACCCTTACCCTTACCCTTACCCTCACCCTTACCCTTACCCTTGCTTTTACCCTTAAGCTTACCCTTACCCTTACCCTTACCCTTACCCTTACCCTTGCTTTTACCCTTAAGCTTACCCTTACCCTTACCCTTAACCTTACCCTTACCCTTGCTTTTACCCTTAAGCTTACCCTTACCCTTACCCTTACCCTTACCCTTACCCTTACCCTTACCCTTACCCTTACCCTTACCCTTGCTTTTACCCTTAGGCTTACCCTTACCTTTACCCTTACCCTTACCCTTACCCTTACCCTTACCCTTGCTTTTACCCTTAAGCTTACCCTTACCCTTACCCTTACCCTTAAGCTTACCCTTACCCTTACCCTTACCCTTACCCTTACCCTTACCCTTACCCTTACCCTTACCCTTACCCTTACCCTTACCCTTGCTTTTACCCTTAAGCTTACTCTTACCCTTACCCTTACCCTTACCCTTACCCTTGCATTTACCCTTAAGCTTACCCTTACCCTTACCCTTACCCTTAAGCTTACCCTTACCCTTACCCTTACCCTTACCCTTACCCTTACCCTTACCCTTACCCTTACCCTTACCCTTACCCTTACCCTTACCCTTACCCTTACCCTTACCCTTGTTTTTACCCTTAAGCTTACCCTTACCCTTACCCTTACCCTTACCCTCAAGCTTACCCTTACCCTTACCTTTTCCCTTACCCTTACCCTTAACCTTACCCTTGCTTTTACCCTTAAGCTTACCCTTACCCTTACCCTTACCCTTACCCTTAAGCTTACCCTTACCCTTACCCTTACCCTTACCCTTACCCTTGCTTTTACCCTTAAGCTTACCCTTACCCTTACCCTTACCCTTACCCTTAAGCTTACCCTTACCCTTACCCTTACCCTTACCCTTACCCTCACCCTTGCTTTTACCCTTAAGCTTACCCTTACCCTTACCCTTACCCTTACCCTTAAGCTTACCCTTACCCTTACCCTTACCCTTACCCTTACCCTTACCCTTACCCTTACCCTTACCCTTACCCTTACCCTTACCCTTACCCTTACCCTTACCCTTACCCTTGCTTTAACCCTTAAGCTTACCCTTACCCTTACCCTTACCCTTACCCTTACCCTTACCCTTACCCTTGCTTTTACCCTTAGGCTTACCCTTACCTTTACCCTTACCCTTACCCTTACCCTTAGCCTTACCCTTACCCTTACCCTTACCCTTACCCTTGCTTTTACTCTTAAGCTTACCCTTACCCTTACCCTTACCCTTACCCTTACCCTTACCCTTGCTTTTACCCTTAAGCTTACCCTTACCCTTATCCTTATCCTTACCCTTACCATTGCTTTTACCCTTAGGCTTACCCTTACCCTTACCCTTACCCTTACCCTTACCCTTGCTTTTACCCTTAAGCTTACCCTTACCCTTACCCTTACCCTTACCCTTACCCTTACCCTTACCCTTACCCTTACCCTTACCCTTACCCTTACCCTTACCCTTACCCTTGCTTTTACCCTCAGGCTTACCCTTACCTTTACCCTTACCCTTACCCTTACCCTTACCCTTACCCTTGCTTTTACCCTCAAGCTTACCCTTACCCTTACCCTTACCCTTACCCTTACCCTTACCCTTACCCTTACCCTTACCCTTGCTTTTACCCTTAAGCTTACCCTTACCCTTACCCTTACCCTTACCCTTACCCTTACCCTTACCCTTACCCTTACCCTTACCCTTACCCTTACCCTTACCCTTACCCTTACCCTTACCCTTACCCTCACCCTTGCTTTTACCCTTAAGCTTACCCTTACCCTTACCCTTACCCTTACCCTTGCTTTTACCCTTAAGCTTACCCTTACCCTTACCCTTACCCTTACCCTTGCTTTTACCCTTAGGCTTACCCTTACCCTTACCCTTACCCTTACCCTTGCTTTTACCCTTAAGCTTACCCTTACCCTTACCCTTACCCTTACTCTTACCCTTACCCTTACCCTTACCCTTACCCTTGCTTTTACCCTTAGGCTTACCCTTACCTTTACCCTTACCCTTACCCTTACCCTTACCCTTACCCTTACCCTTACCCTTACCCTTACCCTTACCCTTACCCTTACCCTTACCCTTGCTTTTACCCTTAAGCTTACCCTTACCCTTACCCTTACCCTTACCCTTACCCTTACCCTTACCCTTAACCTTGCTTTTACCCTTAAGCTCACCCTTACCCTTACCCTTACCCTTACCCTTACCCTTACCCTTACTCTTACCCTTACCCTTGCTTTTACCCTTAAGCTTACCCTTACCCTTACCCTTACCCTTACCCTTAAGCTTACCCTTACCCTTACCCTTACCCTTACCCTTACCCTTACCCTTACCCTTACCCTTACCCTTGCTTTTACCCTTAAGCTTACCCTTACCCTTACCCTTACCCTTACCCTTACCCTTGCTTTTACACTTAAGCTTACCCTTACCCTTACCCTTACCCTTACCCTTAAGCTTACCCTTACCCTTACCCTTACCCTTACCCTTACCCTTACCCTTACCCTTGCTTTTACCCTTAAGCTTATCCTTACCCTTACCCTTACCCTTACCCTTACCCTTACCCTTACCCTTACCCTTACCCTTACCCTTACCCTTACCCTTACCCTTACCCTAACCCTTACCCTTGCTTTTACCCTTAGGCTTACCCTTACCTTTACCCTTACCATTACCCTTACCCTAACCCTTACCCTTACCCTTACCCTTACCCTTGCTTTTACCCTTAAGCTTACCCTTACCCTTACCCTTACCCTTACCCTTACCCTTACCCTTACCCTTACCCTTACCCTTACCCTTACCCTTACCCTTACCCTTACCCTTACCCTTACCCTTACCCTTACCCTTACCCTTACCCTTGCTTTTACCCTTAAGCTTACCCTTACCCTTACCCTTACCCTTACCCTTACCCTTACCCTTGCTTTTACCCTTAAGCTTAAGGGTAAAAGCAAGGGTGAGGGTAAGGGTAAGGGTAAGGGTAAGGGTAAGGGTAAGGGTAAGGGTAAGGGTGAGGGTAAGGGTAAGGGTAAGGGTAAGCTTAAGGGTAAAAGCAAGGGTAAGGGTAAGGTTAAGGGTAAGGGTAAGGGTAAGCTTAAGGGTAAAAGCAAGGGTAAGGGTAAGGGTAAGGGTAAGGGTAAGGGTAAGCTTAAGGGTAAAAGCAAGGGTAAGGGTAAGGGTGAGGGTAAGGGTAAGGGTAAGGGTAAGGGTAAAGGTAAGGGTAAGCCTAAGAGTAAAAGCAAGGGTAAGGGTAAGGGTAAGGGTAAGGGTAAGGGTAAGGGTAAGGGTAAGGGTAAGGGTAAGCTTAAGGGTAAAATCAAGGGTAAGGATAAGGGTAAGGGTAAGGGTAAGGGTAAGGGTAAGGGTAAGGGTAAGGGTAAGGGTAAGGGTAAGGGTAAGGGTAAGGGTAAGCTTACCCTTACCCTTACCCTTACCCTTACACTTACCCTTGCTTTTACCCTTAGGCTTACTCTTACCCTTACCCTTACCCTTACCCTTAAGCTTACCCTTACCCTTACCCTTACCCTTACCCTTACCCTTACCCTTACCCTTACCCTTACCCTTACCCTTACCCTTACCCTTACCCTTACCCTTACCCTTGCTTTTACCCTTCAGCTTACCCTTACCCTTACCCTTACCCTTACCCTTACCCTTACCCTTACCCTTGCTTTGACCCTTAGGCTTACCCTTACCTTTACCCTTACCCTTACCCTTACCCTTACCCTTACCCTTACCCTTACCCTTACCCTTACCCTTACCCTTACCCTTACCCTTGCTTTTACCCTTAAGCTTACCCTTACCCTTACCCTTACCCTTACCCTTACCCTTACCCTTACCCTTGCTTTTACCCTTTAGCTTACCCTTACCCTTACCCTTACCCTTACCCTTACCCTTGCTTTTACCCTTAGGCTTACCCTTACCCTTACCCTTACCCTCACCCTTGCTTTTACCCTTAAGCTTACCCTTACCCTTACCCTTACCCTTACCCTTACCCTTACCCTTACCCTTACCCTTACCCTTACCCTTACCCTTGCTTTTACCCTTAGGCTTAACCTTACCTTTACCCTTACCCTTACCCTTACCCTTACCCTTACCCTTACCCTTACCCTTACCCTTACCCTTACCCTTACCCTTACCCTTACCCTTACCCTTGCTTTCACCCTTAAGCTTACCCTTACCCTTACCCTTACCCTTACCCTTACCCTTACCCTTACCCTTGCTTTTACCCTTAAGCTTACCCTTACCCTTACCCTTACCCTTACCCTCACCCTTAACCTTACCCATACCCTTGCTTATACCCTTAAGCTTACCCTTACCCTTACCCTTACCCTTACCCTTACCCTTACCCTTACCCTTACCCTTACCCTTACCCTTACCCTTACCCTTACCCTTACCCTTACCCTTACCCTTACCCTTACCCTTACCCTTACCCTTACCCTTACCTTTGCTTTTACCCTTAGGCTTATCCTTACCTTTACCCTTACCCTTACCCTTACCCTTACCCTTACCCTTACCCTTACCCTTACCCTTACCCTTGCTTTTACCCTTAAGCTTACCCTTACCCTTACCCTTACCCTTACCCTTACCCTAACCCTTACCCTTGCTTTTACCCTTAAGCTTACCCTTACCCTTACCCTTACCCTTACCCTTACCCTTACCCTTACCCTTACCCTTACCCTTACCCTTACCCTTGCTTTTACCCTTAAGCTTACCCTTACCCTTACCCTTACCCTTACCCTTACCCTTACCCTTACCCTTACCCTTACCCTTACCCTTATCCTTACCCTTGCTTTTACCCTTAAGCTTACCCTTACCCTTACACTTACCCTTACCCTTACCCTTACCCTTACCCTTACCCTTACCCTTGCTTTTACTCTTAGGCTTACCCTTACCTTTACCCTTACCCTTACCCTTACCCTTACCCTCACCCTTACCCTTACCCTTGCTTTTACCCTTAAGCTTACCCTTACCCTTACCCTTACCCTTACCCTTACCCTTGCTTTTACCCTTAAGCTTACCCTTACCCTTACCCTTAACCTTACCCTTACCCTTGCTTTTACCCTTAAGCTTACCCTTACCCTTACCCTTACCCTTACCCTTACCCTTACCCTTACCCTTACCCTTACCCTTACCCTTGCTTTTACCCTTAAGCTTACCCTTACCCTTACCCTTACCCTTACCCTTACCCTTACCCTTACCCTTACCCTTACCCTTGCTTTTACCCTTAAGCTTACCCTTACCCTTACCCTTACCCTTACCCTTACCCTTACCCTTACCCTTACCCTTACCCTTACCCTTGCTTTTACCCTAAGGCTTACCCTTACCTTTACCCTTACCCTTACCCTTACCCTTACCCTTACCCTTGCTTTTACCCTTAAGCTTATCCTTACCCTTACCCTTACCCTTAAGCTTACCCTTACCCTTACCCTTACCCTTACCCTTACCCTTACCCTTACCCTTACCCTTACCCTTACCCTTACCCTTACCCTTACCCTTACCCTTACCCTTGCTTTTACCCTTAAGCTTACCCTTACCCTTACCCTTACCCTTACCCTTACCCTTGCTTTTACCCTTAAGCTTACCCTTACCCTTACCCTTACCCTTAAGCTTACCCTTACCCTTACCCTTACCCTTACCCTTACACTTACCCTTACCCTTACCCTTACCCTTACCCTTACCCTTGCTTTTACCCTTAAGCTTACCCTTACCCTTACCCTTACCCTTACCCTTAAGCTTACCCTTACCCTTACCCTTACCCTTACCCTTACCCTTAACCTTACCCTTGCTTTTACCCTTAAGCTTACCCTTACCCTTACCCTTACCCTTACCCTTAAGCTTACCCTTACCCTTACCCTTACCCTTACCCTTACCCTTGCTTTTACCCTTAAGCTTACCCTTACCCTTACCCTTATCCTTACCCTTAAGCTTACCCTTACCCTTACCCTTACCCTTACCCTTACCCTTACCCTTACCCTTACCCTTACCCTTGCTTTTACCCTTAAGCTTACCCTTACCCTTACCCTAAGTAAGGGTAAGGGTAATGGTAAGGGTAAGGGTAAGGGTAAGGGTAAGGGTAAGGGTAAGGGTAAGGGTAAGGGTAAGGGTAAGGGTAAGGGTAAGCTTAAGGGTAAAAGCAAGGGTAAGGGTAAGGGAAAGGGTAAGGGTAAGGGTAAGGGTAAGGGTAAGGGTAAGGGTAAGGGTAAGGGTAAGCTTAAGGGTAAGGGTAAGGGTAAGGGTAAGGGTAAGCCTAAGGGTAAAAGCAAGGGTAAGGGTAAGGGTAAGGGTAAGGGTAAGGGTAAGGGTAAGCTTAAGGGTAAGGGTAAGGGTAAGGGTAAGGGTAAGCTTAAGGGTAAAAGCAAGGGTAAGGGTAAGGATAAGGGTAAGGGTAAGGGTAAGGGTAAGGGTAAGGGTAAAGGTGAGGGTAAGCCTAAGGGTAAAAGCAAGGGTAAGGGTAAGGGTAAGGGTAAGGGTAAGGGTAAGGGTAAGGGTAGGGGTAAGAGTAAGGGTAAGGGTAAGCTTAAGGGTAAAAGCAAGGGTAAGGGTAAGGGTAAGGGTAAGGGTAAGGGTAAGGGTAAGCTTAAGGGTAAAAGCAAGGGTAAGGGTAAGGGTAAGGATAAAAGTAAGGGTAAGGGTAAGGGTAAGGATAAGGGTAAGGGTAAGGGTAAGGGTAAGGGTAAGGGTAAGGGTAAGCTTAAGGGTAAAAGCAAGTGTAAGGGTAAGGGTAAGGGTAAGGGTAAGGGTAAGGGTAAGGGTAATGGTAAGGGTAAAGGTAAGGGTAAGCCTAAGTGTAAAAGCAAGGGTAAGGGTAAGGGTAAGGGTAAGGGTAAGGGTAAGGGTAAGGGTAAGGGTAAGGGTAAGGGTAAGGGTAAGGGTAAGGGTAAGGGTAAGGGTAAGGGTAAGGGTAAGGGTAAGGGTAAGCTTAAGGGTAAAAGCAAGGGTAAAGGTAAGGGTAAGGGTAAGGGTAAGGGTAAGGGTAAGGGTAAGCTTAAGGGTAAGGGTAAGGGTAAGGGTAAGGGTAAGCTTAAGGGTGAAAGCAAGGGTAAGGGTAAGGGTAAGGGTAAGGGTAAGGGTAAGCTTAAGGGTTAAAGCAAGGGTAAGGGTAAGGGTAAGGGTAAGGGTAAGGGTAAGGGTAAGGGTAAGGGTAAGGGTAAGCTTAAGGGTAAGGGTAAGGGTAAGGGTAAGGGTAAGCTTAAGGGTAAAAGCAAGGGTAAGGGTAAGAGTAAGGGTAAGGGTAAGGGTAAGGGTAAGGGTAAGGGTAAGGATAAGGGTAAGGGTGAGCTTAAGGGTAAAAGCAAGGGTAAGGGTAAGGGTAAGGGTAAGGGTAAGGGTAAGGGTAAGGGTAAGGGTAAGGGTAAGGGTAAGCTTAAGGGTAAAAGCAAGGGTAAGGGTAAGGGTAAGGGTAAGGGTAAGGGTAAGGGTAAGGGTAAGGGTAAGGGTAAGGGTAAGGGTAAAGGTAAGGGTAAGCCTAAGGGTAAAAGCAAGGGTAAGGGTAAGGGTAAGGGTAAGGGTAAGAGTAAGGGTAAGGGTAAGGGTAAGGGTAAGGGTAAGCTTAAGGGTAAAAGCAAGGGTAAGGGTAAGGGTAAGGGTAAGGGTAAGCCTAAGGGTAAAAGCAAGGGTAAGGGTAAGGGTAAGGGTAAGGGTAAGGGTAAGCTTAAGGGTAAAAGCAAGGGTAAGGGTAAGGGTAAGGGTAAGGGTAAGGGTAAGGGTAAGCTTAAGGGTAAAAGCAAGGGTGAGGGTAAGGGTAAGGGTAAGGGTAAGGGTAAGGGTAAGGGTAAGGGTAAGGGTAAGGGTAAGCTTAAGGGTAAAAGCAAGGGTAAGGGTAAGGGTAAGGGTAAGGGTAAGGGTAAGGGTAAGGGTAAGGGTAAGGGTAAGGGTAAGGGTAAGCTTAAGGGTAAAAGCAAGGGTAAGGGTAAGGGTAAGGGTAAGGGTAAGGGTAAAGGTAAGGGTAAGCCTAAGGGTAAAAGCAAGGGTAAGGGTAAGGGTAAGGGTAAGGGTAAGGGTAAGGGTAAGGGTAAGGGTAAGGGTAAGGGTAAGGGTAAGGGTAAGGGTAAGGGTAAGGGTAAGGGTGAGGGTAAGGGTAAGGGTAAGGGTAAGGGTAAGGATAAGGGTAAGCTTAAGGGTAAAAGCAAGGGTAAGGGTAAGGGTAAGGGTAAGGGTAAGCCTAAGGGTAAAAGCAAGGGTAAGGGTAAGGGTAAGGGTAAGGGTAAGGGTAAGCTTAAGGGTAAAAGCAAGGGTAAGGGTAAGGGTAAGGGTAAGGGTAAGGGTAAGGGTAAGGGTAAGCTTAAGGGTAAAAGCAAGGGTAAGGGTAAGGGTAAGGGTAAGGGTAAGGGTAAGGGTAAGGGTAAAGGTAAGGGTAAGCCTAAGGGTAAAAGCAAGGGTAAGGGTAAGGGTAAGGGTAAGGGTAAGCTTAAGGGTAAAAGCAAGGGTAAGGGTAAGGGTAAGGGTAAGGGTAAGCTTAAGGGTAAAAGCAAGGGTAAGGGTAAGGGTAAGGGTAAGGGTAAGGGTAAGGGTAAGGGTAAGGGTAAGGGTAAGGGTAAGCTTAAGGGTAAGGGTAAGGGTAAGGGTAAGGGTAAGCTTAAGGGTAAAAGCAAGGGTAAGGGTAAGGGTAAGGGTAAGGGTAAGGGTAAGCTTAAGGGTAAGGGTAAGGGTAAGGGTAAGGGAAAGCTTAAGGGTAAAAGCAAGGGTAAGGTTAAGGGTAAGGGTAAGGGTAAGGGTAAGGGTAAGCTTAAGGGTAAGGGTGAGGGTAAGGGTGAGGGTAAGCTTAAGGGTAAAAGCAAGGGTAAGGGTAAGGGTAAGGGTAAGGGTAAGGGTAAGGGTAAGGGTAAGGGTAAGGGTAAGGGTAAGGGTAAGGATAAGGGTACGCTTAAGGGTAAGGGTAAGGGTAAGGGTAAGCTTAAGGGTAAAAGCAAGGGTAAGGGTAAGGGTAAGGGTAAGGGTAAGGGTAAGCTTAAGGGTAAAAGCAAGGGTAAGGGTAAGGGTAAGGGTAAGGGTAAGGGTAAGGGTAAGGGTAAGGGTAAGGGTAAGGGTAAGGGTAAGGGTAAGGGTAAGGGTAAGGGTAAGGGTAAGGGTAAGCTTAAGGGTAAGGGTAAGGGTAAGGGTAAGGGTAAGCTTAAGGGTAAAAGCAAGGGTAAGGGTAAGGGTAAGGGTAAGGGTAAGGGAAAGGGTAAAGGTAAGGGTAAGCCTAAGGGTAAAAGCAAGGGTAAGGGTAAGGGTAAGGGTAAGGGTAAGGGTAAGGGTAAGGGTAAGGGTAAGGGTAAGGGTAAGGGTAAGGGTAAGCTTAAGGGTAAAAGCAAGGGTAAGGGTAAGGGTAAGGGTAAGGGTAAGGGTAAGGGTAAGGGTAAGGGTAAGGGTAAGGGTAAGGGTAAGGGTAAGGGTAAGCTTAAGGGTAAAAGCAAGGGTAAGGGTAAGGGTAAGGGTAAGGGTAAGGGTAAGGGTAAGGGTAAGGGTAAGGGTAAGGGTAAGCTTAAGGGTAAAAGCAAGGGTAAGGGTAAGGGTAAGGGTAAGGGTAAGGGTTAGGGTAAGGGTGAAGGTAAGGGTGAGCCTAAGGGTAAAAGCAAGGGTAAGGGTAAGGGTAAGGGTAAGGGTAAGGGTAAGGGTAAGGGTAAGGGTAAGGGTAAGGGTAAGAGTAAGGGTAAGGGTAAGGGTAAGCTTAAGGGTAAAAGCAAGGGTAAGGGTAAGGGTAAGGGTAAGGGTAAGCCTAAGGGTAAAAGCAAGGGTAAGGGTAAGGTTAAGGGTAAGGGTAAGGGTGAGCTTAAGGGTAAAAGCAAGGGTAAGGGTAAGGGTAAGGGTAAGGGTAAGCTTAAGGGTAAAAGCAAGGGTAAGGGTAAGGGTGAGGGTAAGGGTAAGGGTAAGGGTAAGGGTAAGGGTAAAGGTAAGGGTAAGCCTAAGAGTAAAAGCAAGGGTAAGGGTAAGGGTAAGGGTAAGGGTAAGGGTAAGGGTAAGCTTAAGGGTAAAAGCAAGGGTAAGGATAAGGGTAAGGGTAAGGGTAAGGGTAAGGGTAAGGGTAAGCTTAAGGGTAAAAGCAAGGGTAAGGGTAAGGGTAAGGGTAAGGGTAAGGGTAAGGGTAAGGGTAAGGGTAAGGGTAAGCTTAAGGGTAAAAGCAAGGGTAAGGGTTAGGGTAAGGGTAAGGGTAAGGGTAAGGGTAAGCTTAAGGGTAAAAGCAAGGGTAAGGGTAAAGGTAAGGGTAAGCCTAAGGGTAAAAGCAAGGGTAAGGGTAAGGGTAAGGGTAAGGGTAAGGGTGAGGGTAAGGGTAAGGGTAAGGGTAAGGGTAAGGGTAAGGGTAAGCTTAAGGGTATAAGCAAGGGTAAGGGTAAGGGTAAGGGTGAGGGTAAGGGTAAGGGTAAGGGTAAGGGTAAGCTTAAGGGTAAAAGCAAGGGTAAGGGTAAGGGTAAGGGTAAGGGTAAGGGTAAGGGTAAGGGTAAGGGTAAGCTTAAGGGTAAAAGCAAGGGTAAGGGTAAGAGTAAGGGTAAGGGTAAGGGTAAGGGTAAGGGTAAGGGTAAGGGTAAGGGTAAGGGTAAAGGTAAGGTTAAGCCTAAGGGTAAAAGCAAGGGTAAGGGTAAGGGTAAGGGTAAGGGTAAGGGTAAGGGTAAGGGTAAGGGTAAGGGTAAGGGTAAGGGTAAGGGTAAGGGTAAGGGTAAGCTTAAGGGTAAAAGCAAGGGTAAGTGTAAGGGTAAGGGTAAGGGTAAGCCTAAGGGTAAAAGCAAGGGTAAGGGTAAGGGTAAGGGTAAGGGTAAGGGTAAGGGTAAGCTTAAGGGTAAAAGCAAGGGTAAGGGTAAGTGTAAGGGTAAGGGTAAGGGTAAGGGTAAGCTTAAGGGTAAAAGCAAGGGTAAGGGTAAGGGTAAGGGTAAGGGTAAGGGTAAGGGTAAGGGTAAGGGTAAGGGTAAGGGTAAAGGTAAGGGTAAGCCTAAGGGTCAAAGCAAGGGTAAGGGTAAGGGTAAGGGTAAGGGTAAGGGTAAGGGTAAGGGTAAGGGTAAGGGTAAGGGTAATCTTAAGGGTAAAAGCAAGGGTAAGGGTAAGGGTAAGGGTAAGGGTAAGGGTAAGGGTAAGGGTAAGGGTAAGGGTAAGGGTAAGGGTAAGGGTAAGCTTAAGGGTAAGGGTAAGGGTAAGGGTAAGGGTAAGCCTAAGGGTAAAAGCAAGGGTAAGTGTAAGGGTAAGGGTAAGGGTAAGGGTAAGCTTAAGGGTAAAAGCAAGGGTAAGGGTAAGGGTAAGGGTAAGGGTAAGGGTAAGGGTAAGGGTAACGCTAAAGGTAAGGGTAAGCCTAAGGGTAAAAGCAAGGGTAAGGGTAAGGGTAAGGGTAAGGGTAAGGGTAAGGGTAAGGGTAAGGGTAAGGGTAAGGGTAAGGGTAAGGGTAAGGGTAAGGGTAAAGGTAAGGGTAAGGGTAAGCTTAAGGGTAAAAGCAAGGGTAAGGGTAAGGGTAAGGGTAAGGGTAAGAGTAAGGGTAAGGGTAAGGGTAAGCTTAAGGGTAAAAGCAAGGGTAAGGGTAAGGGTAAGGGTAAGGGTAAGGGTAAGGGTAAGGGTAAGGGTAAGGGTAAGGGTAAGGGTAAGGGTAAGGGTAAGGGTAAGGGTAAGGGTAAGGGTAAGCTTAAGGGTAAAAGCAAGGGTAAGGGTAAGGGTAAGGGTAAGGGTAAGGGTAAGGGTAAGGGTAAGGGTAAGGGTAAGGGTAAGGGTAAGGGTAAGGGTAAGCTTAAGAGTAAAAGCAAGGGTGAGGGTAAGGGTAAGGGTAAGGGTCAGGGTAAGGGTAATGGTAAGGGTAAAGGTAAGGGTAAGCCTAAGGGTAAAAGCAAGGGTAAGGGTAAGGGTAAGGGTAAGGGTAAGGGTAAGGTTAAGGGTAAGGGTTAGGGTAAGGGTAAGGGTAAGGGTAAGGGTAAGCTTAAGGGTAAAAGCAAGGGTAAGGGTAAGGGTAAGGGTAAGGGTAAGGGTAAGCTTAAGGGTAAGGGTAAGGGTAAGGGTAAGGGTAAGCTTAAGGGTAAAAGCAAAGGTAAGGGTAAGGGTAAGGGTAAGGGTAAGGGTAAGCTTAAGGGTAAAAGCAAGGGTAAGGGTAAGGGTAAGGGTAAGGGTAAGGGTAAGCTTAAGGGTAAGGGTAAGGGTAAGGGTAAGGGTAAGGGTAAGCTTAAGGGTGAAAGCAAGGGTAAGGGTCAGGGTAAGGGTAAGTGTAAGGGTAAGGGTAAGGGTAAGGGTAAGGGTGAGCTTAAGGGTAAAAGCAAGGGTAAGGGTAAGGGTAAGGGTAAGGGTAAGGGTAAAGGTAAGGGTAAGGGTAAGGGTAAAGGTAAGGGTAAGCCTAAGGGTAAAAGCAAGGGTAAGGGTAAGGGTAATGGTAAGGGTAAGAGTAAGGGTAAGGGTAAGGGTAATGGTAAGCTTAAGGGTAAAAGCAAGGGTAAGGGTAAGGGTAAGGGTAAGGGTAAGCCTAAGGGTAAAAGCAAGGGTAAGGGTAAGGGTAAGGGTAAGGGTAAGGGTAAGCTTAAGGGTAAAAGCAAGGGTAAGGGTAAGGGTAAGGGTAAGGGTAAGGGTAAGGGTAAGCTTAAGGGTAAAAGCAAGGGTGAGGGTAAGGGTAAGGGTAAGGGTAAGGGTAAGGGTAAGGGTAAGGGTAAGGGTAAGGGTAAGCTTAAGGGTAAAAGCAAGGGTAAGGGTAAGGGTAAGGGTAAGGGTAAGGATAAGGGTAAGGGTAAGGGTAAGCTTAAGGGTAAAAGCAAGGGTAAGGGTAAGGGTAAGGGTAAGGGTAAGGGTAAAGGTAAGGGTAAGCCTAAGGGTAAAAGCAAGGGTAAGGGTAAGGGTAAGGGTAAGGGTAAGGGTTAGGGTAAGGGTAAGGGTAAGGGTAAGGGTAAGGGTAAGGGTAAGGGTAAGGGTAAGGGTAAGGGTAAGGGTAAGGGTAAGGGTAAGGGTAAGGGTAAGCTTAAGGGTAAAAGCAAGGGTAAGGGTAGGGGAAAGGGTAAGGGTAAGCCTAAGGGTAAAAGCAAGGGTAAGGGTAAGAGTAAGGGTAAGGGTAAGGGTAAGGGTAAGCTTAAGGGTAAAAGCAAGAGTAAGGGTAAGGGTAAGGGTAAGGGTAAGGGTAAGCTTAAGGGTAAAAGCAAGGGTAAGGGTAAAGGTAAGGGTAAGGGTAAGGGTAAGGGTAAGGGTAAGGGTAAGGGTAAGGGTAAAGGTAAGGGTAAGCCTAAGGGTAAAAGCAAGGGTAAGGGTAAGGGTAAGGGTAAGGGTAAGGGTAAGGTTAAGGGTAAGGGTAAGGGTAAGCTTAAGGGTAAAAGCAAGGGTAAGGGTAAGGGTAAGGGTAAGGGTAAGGGTAAGGGTAAGGGTAAGGGTAAGGGTAAGGGTAAGGGTAAGCTTAAGGGTAAGGGTAAGGGTAAGGGTAAGGGTAAGCTTAAGGGTAAAAGCAAGGGTAAGGGTAAGGGTAAGGGTAAGGGTGAGCTTAAGGGTAAAAGCAAGGGTAAGGGTAAGGGTAAGGGTAAGGGTAAGGGTAAGGGTAAGGGTAAGGGTAAGGGTAAGGGTAAGGGTAAGGGTAAGGGTAAGGGTAAGGGTAAGGGTAAGCTTAAGGGTAAGGGTAAGGGTAAGGGTAAGGGTAAGCTTAAGGGTAAAAGCAAGGGTAAGGGTAAGGGTAAGGGTAAGGGTAAGGGTAAGGGTAAGCTTAAGGGTAAGGGTAAGGGTAAGGGTAAGGGTAAGCTTAAGGGTAAAAGCAAGGGTAAGGGTAAGGGTGAGGGTAAGGGTAAGGGTAAGGGTAAGGGTAAGCTTAAGGGTAAGGGTAAGGGTAAGGGTAAGGGTAAGCTTAAGGGTAAAAGCAAGGGTAAGGGTAAGGGTAAGGGTAAGGGTAAGGGTAAAGGTAAGGGTAAGGGTAAGGGTAAGGGTAAGGGTAAGCTTAAGGGTAAGGGTAAGGGTAAGGGTAAGGGTAAGGGTAAGGGTAAGGGTAAGGGTAAGGGTAAGGGTAAGGGTAAGGGTAAGGGTAAGGGTAAGGGTAAGCTTAAGGGTAAAAGCAAGGGTAAGGGTAGGGGAAAGGGTAAGGGTAAGCCTAAGGGTAAAAGCAAGGGTAAGGGTAAGGGTAAGGGTAAGGGTAAGGGTAAGGGTAAGTTTAAGGGTAAAAGCAAGAGTAAGGGTAAGGGTAAGGGTAAGGGTAAGCTTAAGGGTAAAAGCAAGGGTAAGGGTAAAGGTAAGGGTAAGGGTAAGGGTAAGGGTAAGGGTAAGGGTAAGGGTAAGGGTAAATGTAAGGGTAAGCCTAAGGGTAAAAGCAAGGGTAAGGGTAAGGGTAAGGGTAAGGGTAAGGGTAAGGTTAAGGGTAAGGGTAAGGGTAAGCTTAAGGGTAAAAGCAAGGGTAAGGGTAAGGGTAAGGGTAAGGGTAAGGGTAAGGGTAAGGGTAAGGGTAAGGGTAAGGGTAAGCTTAAGGGTAAGGTTAAGGGTAAGGGTAAGGGTAAGCTTAAGGGTAAAAGCAAGGGTAAGGGTAAGGGTAAGGGTAAGGGTGAGCTTAAGGGTAAAAGCAAGGGTAAGGGTAAGGGTAAGGGTAAGGGTAAGGGTAAGGGTAAGGGTAAGGGTAAGGGTAAGGGTAAGGGTAAGGGTAAGGGTAAGGGTAAGGGTAAGCTTAATTGTAAGGGTAAGGGTAAGGGTAAGGGTAAGCTTAAGGGTAAAAGCAAGGGTAAGGGTAAGGGTAAGGGTAAGGGTAAGGGTAAGGGTAAGCTTAAGGGTAAGGGTAAGGGTAAGGGTAAGGGTAAGCTTAAGGGTAAAAGCAAGGGTAAGGGTAAGGGTGAGGGTAAGGGTAAGGGTAAGGGTAAGGGTAAGCTTAAGGGTAAGGGTAAGGGTAAGGGTAAGGGTAAGCTTAAGGGTAAAAGCAAGGGTAAGGGTAAGGGTAAGGGTAAGGGTAAGGGTAAAGGTAAGGGTAAGGGTAAGGGTAAGGGTAAGGGTAAGGGTAAGGGTAAGGGTAAGGGTAAGGGAAAGCTTAAGGGTAAGGGTAAGGGTAAGGGTAAGGGTAAGGGTAAGGGTAAGGGTAAGGGTAAGGGTAAGGGTAAGGGTTAGGGTAAGGGTAAGGGTAAGGGTAAGGGTAAGGGAAAGCTTAAGGGTAAGGGTAAGGGTAAGGGTAAGGGTAAGCCCAAGGGTAAAAGCAAGGGTAAGGATAAGGGTAAGGGTAAGGGTAAGGGTAAACTTAAGGGTAAAAGCAAGGGTAAGGGTAAGGGTAAGGGTAAGGGTAAGGGTAAGCTTAAGGGTAAAAGCAAGGGTGAGGGTAAGTGTAAGGGTAAGGGTAAGGGTAAGGGTAAGGGTAAGGGTAAGGGTAAGGGTAAGCTTAAGGGTAAGGGTAAGCTTAAGGGTAAAAGCAAGGGTAAGGGTAAGGGTAAGGGTAAGGGTAAGGGTAAGGGTAAGGGTAAGGGTAAGGGTAAGCTTAAGGGTAAAAGCAAGGGTAAGGGTAAGGGTAAGGGTAAGGGTAAGGGTAAAGGTAAGGGTAAGCCTAAGGGTAAAAGCAAGGGTAAGGGTAAGGGTAAGGGTAAGGGTAAGGGTAAGGGTAAGGGTAAGGGTAAGGGTAAGGGTAAGGGTAAGGGTAAAGGTAAGGGTAAGGGTAAGGGTAAGGGTAAGGGTAAGGGTAAGGGTAAGGGTAAGGGTAAGGGTAAGGGTAAGGGTAAGGGTAAGGGTAAGGGTAAGGGTAAGGGTAAGGGTAAGCTTAAGGGTAAAAGCAAGGGTAAGGGTAAGGGTAAGGGTAAGGGTAAGCCTAAGGGTAAAAGCAAGGGTAAGGGTAAGGGTAAGGGTAAGGGTAAGGGTAAGCTTAAGGGTAAAAGCAAGGGTAAGGGTAAGGGTAAGGGTAAGGGTAAGGGTAAGGGTAAGGGTAAGGGTAAGGGTAAGGGTAAGCTTAAGGGTAAAAGCAAGGGTAAGGGTAAGGGTAAGGGTAAAGGTAAGGGTAAGGGTAAAGGTAAGGGTAAGCCTAAGGGTAAAAGCAAGGGTAAGGGTGAGGGTAAGGGTAAGGGTAAGCTTAAGGGTAAAAGCAAGGGTAAGGGTAAGGGTAAGGGTAAGGGTAAGCTTAAGGGTAAAAGCAAGGGTAAGGGTAAGGGTAAGGGTAAGGGTAAGGGTAAGCTTAAGGGTAAGGGTAAGGGTAAGGGTAAGGGTAAGCTTAAGGGTAAAAGCAAGTGTAAGGGTAAGGGTAAGGGTAAGGGTAAGGGTAAGGATAAGGGTAAGGGTAAGGGTAAGGGTAAGGGTAAGGGAAAGCTTAAGGGTAAGGGTAAGGGTAAGGGTAAGGGTAAGGGTAAGGGTAAGGGTAAGGGTAAGGGTAAGGGTAAGGGTAAGGGTAAGGGAAAGCTTAAGGGTAAGGGTAAGGGTAAGGGTAAGGGTAAGCCTAAGGGTAAAAGCAAGGGTAAGGGTAAGGGTAAGGGTAAGGGTAAGGGTAAGCTTAAGGGTAAAAGCAAGGGTAAGGGTAAGGGTAAGGGTAAGGGTAAGGGTAAGGGTAAGCTTAAGGGTAAAAGCAAGGGTGAGGGTAAGTGTAAGGGTAAGTGTAAGGGTAAGGGTAAGGGTAAGGGTAAGGGTAAGGGTAAGCTTAAGGGTAAGGGTAAGCTTAAGGGTAAAAGCAAGGGTAAGGGTAAGGGTAAGGGTAAGGGTAAGGGTAAGGGTAAGGGTAAGGGTAAGCTTAAGGGTAAAAGCAAGGGTAAGGGTAAGGGTAAGGGTAAGGGTAAGGGTAAAGGTAAGGGTAAGCCTAAGGGTAAAAGCAAGGTTAAGGGTAAGGGTAAGGGTAAGGGTAAGGGTAAGGGTAAGGGTAAGGGTAAGGGTAAGGGTAAGGGTAAGGGTAAGGGTAAGGGTAAGGGTAAGGGTAAGGGTAAGGGTAAGGGTAAGGGTAAGGGTAAGGGTAAGCTTAAGGGTAAAAGCAAGGGTAAGGGTAAGGGTAAGGGTAAGGGTAAGCCTAAGGGTAAAAGCAAGGGTAAGGGTAAGGGTAAGGGTAAGGGTAAGGGTAAGGGTAAGCTTAAGGGTAAAAGCAAGGGTAAGGGTAAGGGTAAGGGTAAGGGTAAGGGTAAGGGTAAGGGTAAGGGTAAGCTTAAGGGTAAAAGCAAGGGTAAGGGTAAGGGTAAGGGTAAAGGTAAGGGTAAGGGTAAAGGTAAGGGTAAGCCTAAGGGTAAAAGCAAGGGTAAGGGTGAGGGTAAGGGTAAGGGTAAGCTTAAGGGTAAAAGCAAGGGTAAGGGTAAGGGTAAGGGTAAGGGTAAGCTTAAGGGTAAAAGCAAGGGTAAGGGTAAGGGTAAGGGTAAGGGTAAGGGTAAGGGTAAGGGTAAGGGTAAGGGTAAGGGTAAGGGTAAGCTTAAGGGTAAGGGTAAGGGTAAGGGTAAGGGTAAGCTTAAGGGTAAAAGCAAGGGTAAGGGTAAGGGTAAGGGTAAGGGTAAGGGTAAGCTTAAGGGTTAGGGTAAGGGTAAGGGTAAGGGTAAGCTTAAGGGTAAAAGCAAGGGTAAGGTTAAGGGTAAGGGTAAGGGTAAGGGTAAGGGTAAGCTTAAGGGTAAGGGTAAGGGTAAGGGTAAGGGTAAGCTTAAGGGTAAAAGCAAGGGTAAGGGTATGGGTAAGGGTAAGGGTAAGGGTAAGGGTAAGGGTAAGGGTAAGGGTAAGGGTAAGGGTAAGCTTAAGGGTAAGGGTAAGGGTAAGGGTAAGCTTAAGGGTAAAAGCAAAGGTAAGGGTAAGGGTAAGGGTAAGGGTAAGGGTAAGCTTAAGGGTAAAAGCAAGGGTAAGGGTAAGGGTAAGGGTAAGGGTAAGGGTAAGGGTAAGGGTAAGGGTAAGGGTAAGGGTAAGGGTAAGGGTAAGGGTAAGGGTAAGGGTAAGCTTAAGGGTAAGGGTAAGGGTAAGGGTAAGCTTAAGGGTAAAAGCAAGGGTAAGGGTAAGGGTAAGGGTAAGGGTAAGGGTAAAGGTAAGGGTAAGCCTAAGGGTAAAAGCAAGGGTAAGGGTAAGGGTAAGGGTAAGGGTAAGGGTAAGGGTAAGGGTAAGGGTAAGGGAAAGCTTAAGGGTAAAAGCAAGGGTAAGGGTAAGGGTAAGGGTAAGGGTAAGGGTAAGGGTAAGGGTAAGGGTAAGGGTAAGGGTAAGGGTAAGGGTAAGGGTAAGGGTAAGGGTAAGCTTAAGGGTAAAAGCAAGGGTAAGGCTAAGGGTAAGGGTAAGGGTAAGGGTAAGGGTAAGGGTAAGGGTAAGGGTAAGGGTAAGGGTAAGGGTAAGATTAAGGGTAAAAGCAAGGGTAAGGGTAAGGGTAAGGGTAAGGGTAAGGGTTAGGGTAAGGGTAAAGGTAAGGGTAAGCCTAAGGGTAAAAGCAAGGGTAAGGGAAAGGGTAAGGGTAAGGGTAAGGGTAAGGGTAAGGGTAAGGGTAAGGGTAAGGGTAAGAGTAAGGGTAAGGGTAAGGGTAAGCTTAAGGGTAAAAGCAAGGGTAAGGGTAAGGGTAAGGGTAAGGGTAAGCCTAAGGGTAAAAGCAAGGGTAAGGGTAAGGTTAAGGGTAAGGGTAAGGGTAAGCTTAAGGGTAAAAGCAAGGGTAAGGGTAAGGGTAAGGGTAAGGGTAAGGGTAAGCTTAAGGGTAAAAGCAAGGGTAAGGGTAAGGGTGAGGGTAAGGGTAAGGGTAATGGTAAGGGTAAAGGTAAGGGTAAGCCTAAGAGTAAAAGCAAGGGTAAGGGTAAGGGTAAGGGTAAGGGTAAGGGTAAGGGTAAGGGTAAGGGTAAGCTTAAGGGTAAAAGCAAGGGTAAGGATAAGGGTAAGGGTAAGGGTAAGGGTAAGGGTAAGGGTAAGGGTAAGGGTAAGGGTAAGGGTAAGGGTAAGGGTAAGGGTAAGGGTAAGCTTAAGGTCAAAAGCAAGGGTAAGGGTAAGGGTAAGGGTAAGTGTAAGGGTAAGGGTAAGGGTAAGGGTAAGGGTAAGCTTAAGGGTAAAAGCAAGGGTAAGGGTTAGGGTAAGGGTAAGGGTAAGGGTAAGGGTAAGGGTAAGGGTAAGCTTAAGGGTAAAAGCAAGGGTAAGGGTAAGGGTAAGTGTAAAGGTAAGGGTAAGGGTAAGGGTAAGGGTAAGGGTAAAGGTAAGGGTAAGCCTAAGGGTAAAAGCAAGGGTAAGGGTAAGGGTAAGGGTAAGGGTAAGGGTAAGGGTAAGGGTAAGGGTAAGGGTAAGGGTAAGGGTAAGGGTAAGGGTAAGGGTAAGGGTAAGCTTAAGGGTATAAGCAAGGGTAAGGGTAAGGGTAAGGGTGAGGGTAAGGGTAAGGGTAAGGGTAAGGGTAAGCTTAAGGGTAAAAGCAAGGGTAAGAGAAGGGTAAGGGTAAGGGTAAGGGTAAGGGTAAGGGTAAGCTTAAGGGTAAGAGCAAGGGTAAGGGTAAGGGTAAGGGTAAGGGTAAGGGTAAGGGTAAGGGTAAGGGTAAGGGTAAGGGTAAGGGTAAAGGTAAGGTTAAGCCTAAGGGTAAAAGCAAGGGTAAGGTTAAGGGTAAGGGTAAGGGTAAGGGTAAGGGTAAGGGTAAGGGTAAGGGTAAGGGTAAGGGTAAGGGTAAGGGTAAGGGTAAGGGTAAGGGTAAGGGTAAGCTTAAGGGTAAAAGCAAGGGTAAGGGTAAGGGTAAGCCTAAGGGTAAAAGCAAGGGTAAGGGTAAGGGTAAGGGTAAGGGTAAGGGTAAGCTTAAGGGTAAAAGCAAGGGTAAGGGTAAGGGTAAGGGTAAGGGAAAGGGTAAGGGTAAGGGTAAGCTTAAGGGTAAAAGCAAGGGTAAGTGTTAGGGTAAGGGTAAGGGTAAGGGTAAGGGTAAGGGTAAGGGTAAGGGTAAGGGTAAAGGTAAGGGTAAACCTAAGGGTCAAAGCAAGGGTAAGGGTAAGGGTAAGGGTAAGGGTAAGGGTAAGGGTAAGGGTAAGGGTAAGGGTAAGCTTAAGGGTAAAAGCAAGGGTAAGGGTAAGGGTAAGGGTAAGGGTAAGGGTAAGGGTAAGGGTAAGGGTAAGGGTAAGGGTAAGGGTAAGGGTAAGGGTAAGGGTAAGGGTAAGGGTAAGCTTAAGGGTAAGGGTAAGGGTAAGGGTAAGGGTAAGGGTAAGCCTAAGGGTAAAAGCAAGGGTAAGTGTAAGGGTAAGGGTAAGGGTAAGGGTAAGCTTAAGGGTAAAAGCAAGGGTAAGGGTAAGGGTAAGGGTAAGGGTAAGGGTAAGGGTAAGGGTAAGGGTAAGCTTAAGGGTAAAAGCAAGGGTAAGGGTAAGGGTAAGGGTAAGGGTAAGGGTAAGGCTAAAGGTAAGGGTAAGCCTAAGGGTAAAAGCAAGGGTAAGGGTAAGGGTAAGGGTAAGGGTAAGGGTAAGGGTAAGGGTAAGGGTAAGGGTAAGGGTAGGGGTAAGGGTAAGGGTAAAGGTAAGGGTAAGCCTAAGGGTAAAAGCAAGGGTAAGGGTAAGGGTAAGTGTAAGGGTAAGAGTAAGGGTAAGGGTAAGGGTAAGGGTAAGCTTAAGGGTAAAAGCAAGGGTAAGGGTAAGGGTAAGGGTAAGGGTAAGGGTAAGGGTAAGGGTAAGGGTAAGGGTAAGGGTAAGCTTAAGGGTAAAAGCAAGGGTAAGGGTAAGGGTAAGGGTAAGGGTAAGGGTAAGGGTAAGGGTAAGGGTAAGGGTAAGGGTAAGGGTAAGGGTAAGGGTAAGGGTAAGGGTAAGGGTAAGGGTAAGCTTAAGGGTAAAAGCAAGGGTGAGGGTAAGGGTAAGGGTAAGGGTAAGGGTAAGGGTAATGGTAAGGGTAAAGGTAAGGGTAAGCCTAAGGGTAAAAGCAAGGGTAAGGGTAAGGGTAAGGGTAAGGGTAAGGGTAAGGTTAAGGGTAAGGGTTAGGGTAAGGGTAAGGGTAAGGGTAAGGGTAAGCTTAAGGGTAAAAGCAAGGGGAAGGGTAAGGGTAAGGGTAAGGGTAAGGGTAAGGGTAAGGGTAAGGGTAAGGGTAAGGGTAAGCTTAAGGGTAAGGGTAAGGGTAAGGGTAAGGGTAAGCTAAAGGGTAAAAGCAAGGGTAAGGGTAAGGGTAAGGGTAAGGGTAAGGGTAAGGGTAAGGGTAAGGGTAAGCTTAAGGGTAAAAGCAAGGGTAAGGGTAAGGGTAAGGGTAAGGGTAAGGGTAAGGGTAAGGGTAAGCTTAAGGGTAAGGGTAAGGGTAAGGGTAAGGGTAAGCTTAAGGGTAAAAGCAAGGGTAAGGGTCAGGGTAAGGGTAAGTGTAATGGTAAGGGTAAGGGTAAGGGTAAGGGTGAGCTTAAGGGTAAAAGCAAGGGTAAGGGTAAGGTTAAGGGTAAGGGTAAGGGTAAAGGTAAGGGTAAGGGTTAGCTTAAGGGTAAAAGCAAGGGTAAGGGTAAGGGTAAGGGTAAGGTTAAGGGTAAGGGTAAGGGTAAGGGTAAGGGTAAAGGTAAGGGTAAGCCTAAGGGTAAAAGCAAGGGTAAGGGTAAGGGTAAGGGTAAGGGTAAGAGTAAGGGTAAGGGTAAGGGTAAGGGTAAGCTTAAGGGTAAAAGCAAGGGTAAGGGTAAGGGTAAGGGTAAGGGTAAGCCTAAGGGTAAAAGCAAGGGTAAGGGTAAGGGTAAGGGTAAGGGTGAGGGTAAGCTTAAGGGTAAAAGCAAGGGTAAGGGTAAGGGTAAGGGTAAGGGTAAGGGTAAGCTTAAGGGTAAAAGCAAGGGTGAGGGTAAGGGTAAGGGTAAGGGTAAGGGTAAGGGTAAGGGTAAGCTTAAGGGTAAAAGCAAGGGTAAGGGTAAGGGTAAGGGTAAGGGTAAGGGTAAGGGTAAGGGTAAGGGTAAGGGTAAGCTTAAGGGTAAAAGCAAGGGTAAGGGTTAGGGTAAGGGTAAGGGTAAGGGTAAGGGTAAAGGTAAGGGTAAGCCTAAGGGTAAAAGCAAGGGTAAGGGTAAGGGTAAGGGTAAGGGTAAGGGTTAGGGTAAGGGTAAGGGTAAGGGTAAGGGTAAGGGTAAGGGTAAGGGTAAGGGTAAGGGTAAGGGTAAGGGTAAGGGTAAGGGTAAGGGTAAGGGTTAGGGTAAGGGTAAGCTTAAGGGTAAAAGCAAGGGTAAGGGTAAGGGAAAGGGTAAGGGTAAGCCTAAGGGTAAAAGCAAGGGTAAGGGTAAGGGTAAGGGTAAGGGTAAGGGTAAGCTTAAGGGTAAAAGCAAGAGTAAGGGTAAGGGTAAGGGTAAGGGTAAGGGTAAGGGTAAGCTTAAGGGTAAAAGCAAGGGTAAGGGTAAAGGTAAGGGTAAGGGTAAGGGTAAGGGTAAGGGTAAGGGTAAGGGTAAGGTAAGGGTAAGCCTAAGGGTAAAAGCAAGGGTAAGGGTAAGGGTAAGGGTAAGGGTAAGGGTAAGTTTAAGGGTAAGGGTAAGGGTAAGCTTAAGGGTAAAAGCAAGGGTAAGGGTAAGGGTAAGGGTAAGGGTAAGGGTAAGGGTAAGGGTAAGGGTAAGGGTAAGGGTAAGCTTAAGGGTAAGGGTAAGGGTAAGGGTAAGGGTAAGCTTAAGGGTAAAAGCAAGGGTAAGGGTAAGGGTAAGGGTAAGGGTAAGCCTAAGGGTAAAAGCAAGGGTAAGGGTAAGGGTAAGGGTAAGGGTAAGGGTAAGGGTAAGGGTAAGGGTAAGGGTAAGCTTAAGGGTAAGGGTAAGGGTAAGCTTTAGGGTAAAAGCAAGGGTAAGGGTAAGGGTAAGGGTAAGGGTAAGGGAAAGGGTAAGCTTAAGGGTAAGGGTAAGGGTAAGGGTAAGGGTAAGCTTAAGGGTAAAAGCAAGGGTAAGGGTAAGGGTGAGGGTAAGGGTAAGGGTAAGGGTAAGGGTAAGGGTAAGCTTAAGGGTAAGGGTAAGGGTAAGGGTAAGGGTAAGCTTAAGGGTAAAAGCAAGGGTAAGGGTAAGGGTAAGGGTAAGGGTAAGGGTAAGGGTAAGGGTAAGGGTAAGGGTAAGGGTAAGGGTAAGGGTAAGGGTAAGGGTAAGGGTAAGGGAAAGCTTAAGGGTAAGGGTAAGGGTAAGGGTAAGGGTAAGCTTAAGGGTAAAAGCAAGGGTAAGGGTAAGGGTAAGGGTAAGGGTAAGGGTAAGCTTAAGGGTAAAAGCAAGGGTAAGGGTAAGGGTAAGGGTAAGGGTAAGGGTAAGGGTAAGGGTAAGGGTAAGGGTAAGGGTAAGGGTAAGGGTAAGGGTAAGGGTAAGCTTAAGGGTAAGGGTAAGGGTAAGGGTAAGGGTAAGCTTAAGGGTAAAAGCAAGGGTAAGGGTAGGGGTAAGGGTAAGGGTAAGGGTAAAGGTAAGGGTAAGCCTATGGGTAAAAGCAAGGATAAGGGTAAGGGTAAGGGTAAGGGTAAGGGTAAGGGTAAGGGTAAGGGTAAGGGTAAGGGTAAGGGTAAGGGTAAGGGTAAGGGTAAGCTTAAGGGTAAAAGCAAGGGTAAGGGTAAGGGTAAGGGTAAGGGTAAGGGTAAGGGTAAGGGTAAGGGTAAGGGTAAGGGTAAGGGTAAGGGTAAGGGTAAGGGTAAGGGTAAGCTTAAGGGTAAAAGCAAGGGTAAGGGTAAGGGTAAGGGTAAGGGTAAGGGTAAGGGTAAGGGTAAGCTTAAGGGTAAAAGCAAGGGTAAGGGTAAGTGTAAGGGTAAGGGTAAGGGTTAGGGTAAGGGTAAAGGTAAGGGTAAGCCTAAGGGTAAAAGCAAGGGTAAGGGTGAGGGTAAGGGTAAGGGTAAGGGTAAGGGTAAGGGTAAGGGTAAGGGTAAGGGTAAGGGTAAGGGTAAGAGTAAGGGTAAGGGTAAGGGTAAGCTTAAGGGTAAAAGCAAGGGTAAGGGTAAGGGTAAGGGTAAGGGTAAGCTTAAGGGTAAAAGCAAGGGTAAGGTTAAGGGTAAGGGTAAGGGTGAGCTTAAGGGTAAAAGCAAGGGTAAGGGTAAGGGTAAGGGTAAGGGTAAGGGTAAGGGTAAGGGTAAGGGTAAGGGTAAAGGTAAGGGTAAGCCTAAGGGTAAAAGCAAGGGTAAGGGTAAGGGTAAGGGTAAGGGTAAGGGTAAGGGTAAGGGTAAGCTTAAGGGTAAAAGCAAGGGTAAGGGTAACGGTAAGGGTAAGGGTAAGGGTAAGGGTAAGGGTAAGGGTAAGGGTAAGGGTAAGGGTAAGCTTAAGGGTAAAAGCAAGGGTAAGGGTAAGGGTAAGGGTAAGGGTAAGGGTAAGGGTAAGGGTAAGGGTAAGGGTAAGGGTAAAGGTAAGGGTAAGGGTAAGGGTAAGGGTAAGGGTAAGGGTAAGCTTAAGGGTAAAAGCAAGGGTAAGGGTTAGGGTAAGGGTAAGGGTAAGGGTAAGGGTAAGGGTAAGGGTAAGCTTAAGGGTAAAAGCAAGGGTAAGGGTAAGGGTAAGGGTAAGGGTAAGGGTAAGGGTAAGGGTAAGGGTAAGGGTAAGGGTAAGGGTAAGGGTAAGGGTAAGGGTAAGGGTAAGCTTAAGGGTAAAAGCAAGGGTAAGGGTAAGGGTAAGGGTAAGGGTAAGGGTAAGGGTAAGGGTAAGCTTAAGGGTAAAAGCAAGGGTAAGGGTAAGGGTAAGGGTAAGGGTAAGGGTAAGGGTTAGGGTAAGGGTAAAGGTAAGGGTAAGCCTAAGGGTAAAAGCAAGGGTAAGGGTAAGGGTAAGGGTAAGGGTAAGGGTAAGGGTAAGGGTAAGGGTAAGGGTAAGGGTAAGGGTAAGGGTAAGGGTAAGGGTAAGGGTAAGAGTAAGGGTAAGGGTAAGGGTAAGCTTAAGGGTAAAAGCAAGGGTAAGGGTAAGGGTAAGGGTAAGGGTAAGGGTAAGCCTAAGGGTGAAAGCAAGGGTAAGGGTAAGGGTAAGAATAAGGGTAAGGGTAAGCTTAAGGGTAAAAGCAAGGGTAAGGGTAAGGGTAAGGGTAAGGGTAAGGGTAAGGGTAAGCTTAAGGGTAAAAGCAATGGTAAGGGTAAGGGTAAGGGTAAGGGTAAGGGTAAGGGTAAGGGTAAGGGTAAGGGTAAGGGTAAAGGTAAGGGTAAGCCTAAGGGTAAAAGCAAGGGTAAGGGTAAGGGTAAGGGTAAGGGTAAGGGTAAGCTTAAGGGTAAAAGCAAGGGTAAGGGTAAGGGTAAGGGTAAGGGTAAGGGTAAGGGTAAGGGTAAGGGTAAGGGTAAGGGTAAGGGTAAGGGTAAGGGTAAGGGTAAGGGTAAGGGTAAGCTTAAGGGTAAAAGAAGGGTAAGGGTAAGGGTAAGGGTAAGGGTAAGGGTAAGGGTAAGGGTAAGGGTAAGGGTAAGGGTAAGGGTAAGGGTAAGGGTAAGGGTAAGGGTAAGGGTAAGGGTAAGGGTAAGGGTAAGGGTAAGGGTAAGGGTAAGGGTAAGGGTAAGGGTAAGGGTAAGGGTAAGGGTAAGGGTAAGCTAAAGGGTGAAAGCAAGGGTAAGGGTTAGGGTAAGGGCAAGGGTAAGGGTAAGGGTAAGGGTAAGCTTAAGGGTAAAAGCAAGGGTAAGGGTAAGGGTAAGGGTAAGGGTAAGGGTAAGGGTAAGGGTAAGGGTAAGGGTAAAGGTAAGGGTAAGCCTAAGGGTAAAAGCAAGGGTAAGGGTAAGGGTAAGGGTAAGGGTAAGGGTAAGGGTAAGGGTAAGGGTAAGGGTAAGGGTAAGGGTAAGGGTAAGGGTAAGGGTAAGGGTAAGGGTAAGGGTAAGGGTAAGCTTAAGGGTATAAGCAAGGGTAAGGGTAAGGGTAAGGGTGGGGGTAAGGGTAAGGGTAAGGGTAAGGGTAAGGGTAAGCTTAAGGGTAAAAGCAAGGGTAAGGGTAAGGGTAAGGGTAAGGGTAAGGGTAAGGGTAAGCTTAAGGGTAAAAGCAAGGGTAAGGGTAAGGGTAAGGGTAAGGGTAAGGGTAAGGGTAAGGGTAAGGGTAAGGGTAAGGGTAAGGGTAAAGGTAAGGGTAAGCCTAAGGGTAAAAGCAAGGGTAAGGGTAAGGTTAAGGGTAAGGGTAAGGGTAAGGGTAAGGGTAAGGATAAGGGTAAGGGTAAGGGTAAGGGTAAGTGTAAGGGTAAGCTTAAGGGTAAAAGCAAGGGTAAGGGTAAGGGTAAGCCTAAGGGTAAAAGCAAGGGTAAGGGTAAGGGTAAGGGTAAGGGTAAGGGTAAGGGTAAGCTTAAGGGTAAAAGCAAGGGTAAGGGTAAGGGTAAGGGTAAGGGTAAGGGTAAGCTTAAGGGTAAATGCAAGGGTAAGGGTAAGGGTAAGGGTAAGGGTAAGGGTAAGGGTAAGGGTAAGGGTAAGGGTAAAGGTAAGGGTAAGCCTAAGGGTAAAAGCAAGGGTAAGGGTAAGGGTAAGGGTAAGGGTAAGGGTAAGGGTAAGGGTAAGGGTAAGGGTAAGGGTAAGGGTAAGGGTAAGGGTAAGGGTAAGGGTAAGGGTAAGGGTAAGCTTAAGGGTAAAAGCAAGGGTAAGGGTAAGGGTAAGGGTAAGGGTAAGGGTAAGGGTAAGCTTAAGGGTAAAAGCAAGGGTAAGGGTAAGGGTAAGGGTAAGGGTAAGCTTAAGGGTAAAAGCAAGGGTAAGGGTAAGGGTAAGGGTAAGGGTAAGCTTAAGGGTAAAAGCAAGGGTAAGGGTAAGGGTAATTGTAAGGGTAAGGGTAAGGGTAAAGGTAAGGGTAAGCCTAAGGGTAAAAGCAAGGGTAAGGGTAAGGGTAAGGGTAAGGGTAAGGGTAAGGGTAAGGGTAAGGGTAAGGGTAAGGGTAAGGGTAAGGGTAAGGGTAAGCTTAAGGGTAAAAGCAAGGGTGAGGGTAAGGGTAAGGGTAAGGGTTAGGGTAAGGGTAAGGGTAAGGGTAAGGGTAAGGGTAAGGGTAAGGGTAAGGGTAAGGGTAAGGGTAAGGGTAAGGGTAAGGGTAAGGGTAAGCTTAAGGGTAAAAGCAAGGGTAAGGGTAAGGGTAAGGGTAAGGGTAAGGGTAAGGGTAAGCTTAAGGGTAAAAGCAAGGGTAAGGGTAAGGGTAAGGGTAAGGGTAAGGGTAAGGGTAAGGGTAAAGGTAAGGGTAAGCCTAAGGGTAAAAGCAAGGGTATGGGTAAGGGTAAGGGTAAGGGTAAGGGTAAGGGTAAGGGTAAGGGTAAGGGTAAGGGTAAGGGTAAGGGTAAGGGTAAGGGTAAGGGTAAGGGTAAGGGTAAGGGTAAGGGTAAGGGTAAGCTTAAGGTTAAAAGCAAGGGTAAGGGTAAGGGTGAGGGTAAGGGTAAGGGTAAGGGTAAGGGTAAGGGTAAGGGTAAGGGTAAGGGTAAGGGTAAGGGTAAGGGTAAGGGTAAGGGTAAGCTTAAGGGTAAAAGCAAGGGTAAGGTTAAGGGTAAGGGTAAGGGTAAGGGTAAGGGTAAGGGTAAGGGTAAGGGTAAGGGTAAGGGTAAGCTTAAGGGTAAAAGCAAGGGTAAGGGTAAGGGTAAGGGTAAGGGTAAGGGTAAGGGTAAGGGTAAGCCTAAGGGTAAAAGCAAGGGTAAGGGTAAGGGTAAAAGCAAGGGTAAGGGTAAGGGTAAGGGTAAGGGTAAGGGTAAGGGTAAGGGTAAGGGTAAGGGTAAGGGTAAGGGTAAGGGTAAGGGTAAGCTTAAGGGTAAAAGCAAGGGTTAGGGTAAGCGTAAGGGTAAGGGTAAGGGTAAGTGTAAGCTTAAGGGTAAAAGCAAGGGTAAGGGTAAGGGTAAGGGTAAAGGTAAGGGTAAGCCTTAGGGTAAAAGCAAGGGTAAGGGTAAGGGTAAGGGTAAGGGTAAGGGTAAGGGTAAGGGTAAGGGTAAGGGTAAGGGTAAGGGTAAGGGTAAGGGTAAGCTTTAGGGTAAAAGCAAGGGTAAGGGTAAGGGTAAGGGTAAGGGTAAGGGTAAGGGTAAGGGTAAGGGTAAGGGTAAGGGTAAGGGTAAGCTTAAGGGTAAAAGCAAGGGTAAGGGTAAGGGTAAGGGTAAGGGTAAGGGTAAGGGTAAGGGTAAGGGTAAGGGTAAGGGTAAGCTTAAGGGTAAAAGCAAGGGTAAGGGTTAGGGTAAGGGTAAGGGTAAGGGTAAGGGTAAGCTTGAGGGTAAAAGCAAGGGTAAGGGTAAGGGTAAGGGTAAGGGTAAAGGTAAGGGTAAGCCTAAGGGTAAAAGCAAGGGTAAGGGTAAGGGTAAGGGTAAGGGTAAGGGTAAGGGTTAGGGTAAGGGTAAGGGTAAGGGTAAGCTTAAGGGTATAAGCAAGGGTAAGGGTAAGGGTAAGGGTGAGGGTAAGGGTAAGGGTAAGGGTAAGCTTAAGGGTAAAAGCAAGGGTAAAGGTAAGGGTAAGGGTAAGGGTAAGGGTAAGGGTAAGGGTAAGCTTAAGGGTAAAAGCAAGGGTAAGGGTAAGGGTAAGGGTAAGGGTAAGGGTAAGGGTAAGGGTAAGGGTAAGGGTAAGGGTAAGGGTAAGGGTAAGGGTAAGGGTAAGGGTAAAGGTTAGGGTAAGCCTAAGGGTAAAAGCAAGGGTAAGGGTAAAGGTAAGGGTAAGGGTAAGGGTAAGGGTAAGGGTAAGGGTAAGGGTAAGGGTAAGGGTAAGGGTAAGGGTAAGCTTAAGGGTAAAAGCAAGGGTAAGGGTAAGGGTAAGGGTAAGGGTAAGCCTAAGGGTAAAACAAGGGTAAGGGTAAGGGTAAGGGTAAGGGTAAGGGTAAGCTTAAGGGTAAAAGCAAGGGTAAGGGTAAGGGTAAGGGTGAGGGTAAGGGTAAGCTTAAGGGTTAAAGCAAGGGTAAGGGTAAGGGTAAGGGTAAGGGTAAGGGTAAGGGTAAAGGTAAGGGTAAGCCTAAGGGTAAAAGCAAGGGTAAGGGTAAGGGTAAGGGTAAGGGTAAGGGTAAGGGTAAGGGTAAGGGTAAGGGTAAGGGTAAGGGTGAGGGTAAGGGTAAGCTTAAGGGTAAAAGCAAGGGTAAGGGTAAGGGTAAGGGTAAGGGTAAGGGTAAGGGTAAGGGTAAGGGTAAGGGTAAGGGTAAGCTTAAGGGTAAAAGCAAGGGTAAGGATAAGGGTAAGGGTGAGGGTTAGGGTAAGGGTAAGGGTAAGGGTAAGGGTAAGCTTAAGGGTAAAAGCAAGGGTAAGGGTAAGGGTAAGGGTAAGGGTAAGGGTAAGGGTAAGGGTAAGCTTAAGGGTAAAAGCAAGGGTAAGGGTAAGGGTAAGGGTAAGGGTAAGGGTGAGGGTAAGGGTAAGGGTAAAGGTAAGGGTAAGCCTAAGGGTAAAAGCAAGGGTAAGGGTAAGGGTTAGGGTAAGGGTAAGAGTAAGGGTAAGGGTAAGGGTAAGGGTAAGGGTAAGGGTAAGGGTAAGTGTAAGGGTAAGGGTAAGCTTAAGGGTAAAAGCAAGGGTAAGGGTAAGGGTAAGGGTAAGGGTAAGGGTAAGGGTAAGGGTAAGGGTAAGGGTAAGGGTAAGGGTAAGAGTAAGGGTAAGCTTAAGGGTAAGGGTAAGGGTAAGGGTAAAGGTAAGGGTAAGCCTAAGGGTAAAAGCAAGGGTAAGGGTAAGGGTTAGGGTAAGGGTAAGGGTAAGGGTAAGGGTAAGGGTAAGGGTAAGTGTAAGGGTAAGGGTAAGGGTAAGCTTAAGGGTAAAAGCAAGGGTAAGGGGAAGGGTAAGGGTAAGGGTAAGGGTAAGGGTAAGGGTAAGGGTAAGGGTAAGGGTAAGGGTAAGGGTAAGGGTAAGGGTAAGCTTAAGGGTAAGGGTAAGGGTAAGGGTAAGGGTAAGGGTAAGGGTAAGCTTAAGGGTAAAAGCAAGGGTAAGGGTTAGGGTAAGGGTAAGGGTAAGGGTAAGGGTAAGCTTGAGGGTAAAAGCAAGGGTAAGGGTAAGGGTAAGGGTAAGGGTAAAGGTAAGGGTAAGCCTAAGGGTAAAAGCAAGGGTAAGGGTAAGGGTAAGGGTAAGGGTAAGGGTAAGGGTTAGGGTAAGGGTAAGGGTAAGGGTAAGCTTAAGGGTATAAGCAAGGGTAAGGGTAAGGGTGAGGGTGAGGGTAAGGGTAAGGGTAAAGGTAAGCTTAAGGGTAAAAGCAAGGGTAAAGGTAAGGGTAAGGGTAAGGGTAAGGGTAAGGGTAAGGGTAAGCTTAAGGGTAAAAGCAAGGGTAAGGGTAAGGGTAAGGGTAAGGGTAAGGGTAAGGGTAAGGGTAAGGGTAAGGGTAAGGGTAAGGGTAAGGGTAAGGGTAAGGGTAAGGGTAAAGGTTAGGGTAAGCCTAAGGGTAAAAGCAAGGGTAAGGGTAAAGGTAAGGGTAAGGGTAAGGGTAAGGGTAAGGGTAAGGGTAAGGGTAAGGGTAAGGGTAAGGGTAAGGGTAAGCTTAAGGGTAAAAGCAAGGGTAAGGGTAAGGGTAAGGGTAAGGGTAAGCCTAAGGGTAAAACAAGGGTAAGGGTAAGGGTAAGGGTAAGGGTAAGGGTAAGCTTAAGGGTAAAAGCAAGGGTAAGGGTAAGGGTAAGGGTGAGGGTAAGGGTAAGCTTAAGGGTTAAAGCAAGGGTAAGGGTAAGGGTAAGGGTAAGGGTAAGGGTAAGGGTAAAGGTAAGGGTAAGCCTAAGGGTAAAAGCAAGGGTAAGGGTAAGGGTAAGGGTAAGGGTAAGGGTAAGGGTAAGGGTAAGGGTAAGGGTAAGGGTAAGGGTGAGGGTAAGGGTAAGCTTAAGGGTTAAAGCAAGGGTAAGGGTAAGGGTAAGGGTAAGGGTAAGGGTAAGGGTAAGGGTAAGGGTAAGGGTAAGGGTAAGCTTAAGGGTAAAAGCAAGGGTAAGGGTAAGGGTAAGGGTGAGGGTAAGGGTAAGGGTAAGGGTAAGGGTAAGGGTAAGCTTAAGGGTAAAAGCAAGGGTAAGGGTAAGGGTAAGGGTAAGGGTAAGGGTAAGGGTAAGGGTAAGGGTAAGGGTAAGCTTAAGGGTAAAAGCAAGGGTAAGGGTAAGGGTAAGGGTAAGGGTAAGGGTGAGGGTAAGGGTAAGGGTAAGGGTAAGGGTAAGGGTAAGCTTAAGGGTAAAAGCAAGGGTAAGGGTAAGGGTAAGGGTAAGGGTAAGGGTAAGGGTAAGGGTAAGGGTAAGGGTAAGGGTAAGGGTAAGGGTAAGGGTAAGGGTAAGGGTAAGGGTAAGGGTAAGGGTAAGGGTAAGCTTAAGGGTAAAAGCAAGGGTGAGGGTAAGGGTAAGGGTAAGGGTAAGGGTAAGGGTAAGGGTAAGCTTAAGGGTAAAAGCAAGGGTAAGGGTAAGGGTAAGGGTAAGGGTAAGGGTGAGGGTAAGGGTAAGGGTAAGGGTAAGGGTAAGGGTAAGCTTAAGGGTAAAAGCAAGGGTAAGGGTAAGGGTAAGGGTAAGGGTAAGGGTAAGGGTAAGGGTAAGGGTAAGGGTAAGGGTAAGGGTAAGGGTAAGGGTAAGGGTAAGGGTTAGGGTAAGGGTAAGGGTAAGGGTAAGCTTAAGGGTATAAGCAAGGGTAAGGGTAAGGGTAAGGGTGAGGGTAAGGGTAAGGGTAAGGGTAAGCTTAAGGGTAAAAGCAAGGGTAAAGGTAAGGGTAAGGGTAAGGGTAAGGGTAAGGGTAAGGGTAAGCTTAAGGGTAAAAGCAAGGGTAAGGGTAAGGGTAAGGGTAAGGGTAAGGGTAAGGGTAAGGGTAAAGGTAAGGGTAAGCCTAAGGGTAAAAGCAAGGGTAAGGGTAAGGGTTAGGGTAAGGGTAAGAGTAAGGGTAAGGGTAAGGGTAAGGGTAAGGGTAAGGGTAAGGGTAAGTGTAAGGGTAAGGGTAAGCTTAAGGGTAAAAGCAAGGGTAAGGGTAAGGGTAAGGGTAAGGGTAAGGGTAAGGGTAAGGGTAAGGGTAAGGGTAAGGGTAAGAGTAAGGGTAAGCTTAAGGGTAAGGGTAAGGGTAAGGGTAAAGGTAAGGGTAAGCCTAAGGGTAAAAGCAAGGGTAAGGGTAAGGGTTAGGGTAAGGGTAAGGGTAAGGGTAAGGGTAAGGGTAAGGGTAAGTGTAAGGGTAAGGGTAAGGGTAAGCTTAAGGGTAAAAGCAAGGGTAAGGGTAAGGGTAAGGGTAAGGGTAAGGGTAAGGGTAAGGGTAAGGGTAAGGGTAAGGGTAAGGGTAAGGGTAAGGGTAAGGGTAAGCTTAAGGGTAAGGGTAAGGGTAAGGGTAAGGGTAAGCCTAAGGGTAAAAGCAAGGGTAAGGGTAAGGGTAAGGGTAAGGGTAAGGGTAAGCTTAAGGGTAAAAGCAAGGGTAAGGGTAAGGGTAAGGGTAAGGGTAAGGGTAAGCTTAAGGGTAAAAGCAAGGGTAAGGGTAAGGGTAAGGGTAAGGGTAAGGGTAAGGGTAAAGGTAAGGGTAAGCCTAAGGGTAAAAGCAAGGGTAAGGGTAAGGGAAAGGGTAAGGGTAAGGGTGAGGGTAAGGGTAAGGGTAAGGGTAAGGGTAAGGGTAAGCTTAAGGGTAAAAGCAAGGGTAAGGGTAAGGGTAAGGGTAAGGGTAAGGGTAAGGGTAAGGGTAAGGGTAAGGGTAAGGGTAAGGGTAAGGGTAAGGGTAAGGGTAAGGGTAAGGGTAAGGGTAAGGGTAAGGGTAAGCTTAAGGGTAAAAGCAAGGGTGAGGGTAAGGGTAAGGGTAAGGGTAAGGGTAAGGGTAAGGGTAAAGGTAAGGGTGAGGGTAAGCTTAAGGGTAAAAGCAAGGGTAAGGGTAAGGGTAAGGGTAAGGGTAAGGGTAAGGGTAAGTGTAAGGGTAAGGGTAAATGTAAGGGTAAGCCTAAGGGTAAAAGCAAGGGTAAGGGTAAGGGTAAGGGTAAGGGTAAGGGTAAGGGTAAGCTTAAGGGTAAAAGCAAGGGTAAGGGTAAGGGTAAGGGTAAGGGTAAGGGTAAGGGTAAGCTTAAGGGTAAGGATCAGGGTAAGGGTAAAAGCAAGGGTAAGGGTAAGGGTAAGGGTAAGGGTAAGGGTAAGCTTAAGGGTAAAAGCAAGGGTAAGGGTAAGGGTAAGGGTAAGGGTAAGGGTAAGGGTAAGGGTAAGGGTAAGCTTAAGGGTAAGGGTAAGGGTAAGGGTAAGGGTAAGGGTAAGCTTAAGGGTAAAAGCAAGGGTAAAGGTAAGGGTAAGGGTAAGGGTAAGGGTAAGGGTAAGGGTAAGGGTAAGGGTAAGGGTAAGGGTAAGGGTAAAAGCAAGGGTAAGGGTAAGGGTAAGGGTAAGGGTAAGGGTAAGGGTAAGGGTAAGGGTAAGGGTAAGGGTAAGGGTAAGGGTAAGGGTAAGCTTAAGGGTAAAAGCAAGGGTAAGGGTAAGGGTAAGGGTAAGGGTAAGGGTAAGGGTAAGGGTAAGGGTAAGGGTAAGGGTAAAGGTAAGGGTAAGCCTAAGGGTAAAAGCAAGGGTAAGGGTAAGGGTAAGGGTAAGGGTAAGGGTAAGAGTAAGGGTAAGGGTAAGGGTAAGGGTAAGCTTAAGGGTAAAAGCAAGGGTAAGGGTAAGGGTAAGGGTAAGGGTAAGCCTAAGGGTAAAAGCAAGGGTAAGGGTAAGGGTAAGGGTAAGCTTAAGGGTAAAAGCAAGGGTAAGGGTAAGGGTAAGGGTAAGGGTAAGGGTAAGGGTAAGGGTAAGGGTAAGGGTAAGGGTAAGCTTAAGGGTAAAAGCAAGGGTGAGGGTAAGGGTAAGGGTAAGGGTAAGGGTAAGGGTAAGGGTAAGGGTAAGGGTAAGCTTAAGGGTAAAAGCAAGGGTAAGGGTAAGGGTAAGCGTAAGGGTAAGGGTAAGGGTAAGGGTAAGGGTAAAGGTAAGGGTAAGGGTAAGGGTAAGGGTAAGGGTAAGGGTAAGGGTAAGGGTAAGGGTAAGGGTAAAAGTAAGGGTAAGGGTAAGGGTAAGCTTAAGGGTAAAAGCAAGGGTAAGGGTAAGGGTAAGGGTAAGGGTAAGGGTAAGCCTAAGGGTAAAAGCAAGGGTAAGGGTAAGGGTGAGGGTAAGGGTAAGGGTAAGCTTAAAGGTAAAAGCAAGGGTAAGGGTAAGGGTAAGGGAAAGGGTAAGGGTAAGGGTAAGCTTAAGGGTAAAAGCAAGGGTAAGGGTAAAGGTAAGGGTAAGGGTAAGGGTAAGGGTAAGGGTAAGGGTAAAGGTAAGGGTAAGCCTAAGTGTAAAAGCAAGGGTAAGGGTAAGGGTAAACGTAAGGGTAAGGGTAAGGGTAAGGGTAAGGGTAAGGGTAAGGGTAAGGGTAAGGGTAAGGGTAAGGGTAAGGGTAAGGGTAAGCTTAAGGGTAAAAGCAAGGGTAAGGGTAAGGGTAAGGGTAAGGGTAAGGGTAAGGGTAAGGGTAAGGGTAAGGGTAAGGGTAAGGGTAAGGGTAAGCTTAAGGGTAAGGGTAAGGGTAAGGGTAAGGGTAAGCTCAAGGGTAAAAGCAAGGGTAAGGGTAAGGGTAAGGGTAATGGTAAGGGTAAGCTTAAGGGTAAAAGCAAGGGTAAGGGTAAGGGTAAGGGTAAGGGTAAGGGTAAGGGTAAGGGTAAGGATAAGGGTAAGGGTAAGGGTAAGCTTAAGGGTAAGGGTAAGGGTAAGGGTAAGGGTAAGCTTAAGGGTAAAAGCAAGGGTAAGGGTAAGGGTAAGGGTAAGGGTAAGGGTAAGGGTAAGGGTAAGGGTAAGCTTAAGGGTAAGGGTAAGGGTAAGGGTAAGGGTAAGCTTAAGGGTAAAAGCAAGGGTAAGGGTAAGGGTAAGGGTAAGGGTAAGGGTAAGCTTAAGGGTAAGGGTAAGGGTAAGGGTAAGGGTAAGCTTAAGGGTAAAAGCAAGGGTAAGGGTAAGGGTAAGGGTAAGGGTAAGGGTAAGGGTAAGGGTAAGGGTAAGGGTAAGGGTAAGGGTAAGCTTAAGGGTAAGGGTAAGGGTAAGGGTAAGGGTAAGCTTAAGGGTAAAAGCAAGGGTAAGGGTAAGGATAAGGGTAAGGGTAAGGGTAAGCTTAAGGGTAAAAGCAAGGGTAAGGGTAAGGGTAAGGGTAAGGGTAAGGGTAAGGGTAAGGGTAAGGGTAAGGGTAAGGGTAAGCTTAAGGGTAAGGGTAAGGGTAAGGGTAAGCTTAAGGGTAAAAGCAAGGGTAAGGGTAAGGGTAAGGGTAAGGGTAAGAGTAAGGGTAAGGGTAAGGGTAAGGGTAAGGGTAAGCTTAAGGGTAAAAGTAAGGGTAAATGTAAGGGTAAGGGTAAGGGTAAGGGTAAGGGTAAGGGTAAGGGTAAGGGTAAGGGTAAGCTTAAGGGTAAAAGCAAGGGTAAGGGTAAGGGTAAGGGTAAGGGTAAGGGTAAGGGTAAGGGTAAAGGTAAGGGTAAGCCTAAGGGTAAAAGCAAGGGTAAGGGTAAGGGTAAGGGTAAGGGTAAGGGTAAGGGTAAGGGTAAGGGTAAGGGTAAGGGTAAGCTTAAGGGTAAAAGCAAGGGTAAGGGTAAGGGTGAGGGTAAGAGTAAGCCTAAGGGTAAAAGCAAGGGTAAGGGTAAGGGTTACCCTTACCCTTACCCTTACCCTTACCCTTTCCCTTACCCCTACCCTTACCCTTACACTTACCCTTACCTTTACCCTAACCCTTACCCTTACCCTTGCTTTTACCCTTAGGCTTACCCTTACCTTTACCCTTACCCTTACCCTTACCCTTACCCTTGCTTTTACCCTTAAGCTTACCCTTACCCTTACCCTTACCCTTACCCTTACCCTTACCCTTACCCTTGCTTTTACCCTTAAGCTTACCCTTACCCTTACCCTTACCCTTACCCTTACCCTTACCCTTACACTTACCCTTACCCTTACCCTCACCCTTACCCTTACCCTTGCATTTACCCATAGGCTTACCCTTACCTTTACCCTTACCCTTACCCTTACCCTTACCCTTACCCTTACCCTTACCCTTACCCTTACCCTTACCCTTACCCTTACCCTTACCCTTACCCTTACCCTTACCCTTACCCTTACCCTTGCTTTCACCCTTAAGCTTACCCTTACCCTTACCCTTACCCTTACCCTTACCCTTACCCTTGCTTTAACCCTAAAGCTTACCCTTACCCTTACCCTTACCCTTACCATTACCCTTACCCTTACCCTTACCGTTACCCTTACCCTTACCCTTGCTTTTACCCTTAAGCTCACCCTTACCCTTACCCTTACCCTTACCCTTACCCTTACCCTTACCCTTACCCTTGCTTTTACCCTTAAGCTTACCCTTACCCTTACCCTTACCCTTACCCTTACCCTTACCCTTACCCTTACCCTTACCCTTACCCTTACCCTTACCCTTACCCTTACCCTTACCCTTACCCTTACCCTTGCTTTTACCCTTAGGCTTACCCTTACCTTTACCCTTACCCTTACCCTTACCCTTACCCTTACCCTTACCCTTACCCTTACCCTTGCTTTTACCCTTAAGCTTACCCTTACCCTTACCCTTACCCTTACCCTTACCCTTACCCTTACCCTTACCCTTACCCTTACCCTTACCCTTACCCTTACCCTTGCTTTTACCCTTAGGCTTACCCTTACCTTTACCCTTACCCTTACCCTTACCCTTACCCTTACCCTTACCCTTACCCTTACCCTTACCCTTACCCTTACCCTTACCCTTACCCTTACCCTTGCTTTTACCCTTAAGCATACCCTTACCCTTACACTTTCCCTTACCCTTACCCTTACCCTTGCTTTTACCTTTAAGCTTACCCTTACCCTTACCCTTACCCTTACCCTTACCTTGCTTTTACCCTTAGGCTTACCCTTACCCTTACCCTTACCCTTACCCTTGCTTTTACCCTTAAGCTTACCCTGACCCTTACCCTTACCCTTACCCTTACCCTTACCCTTACCCTTACCCTTACCCTTACGCTTACCCTTACCCTTACCCTTACCCTTACCCTTACCTTCACCCTTACCCTTACCCTTACCCTTACCCTTACCCTTACCGTTACCCTTACCCTTGCTTTTACCCTTAAGCTTACCCTTACCCTTACCCTTACCCTTACCCTTACCCTTACCCTCACCCTTGCTTTTACCCTTAAGCTTACCCTTACCCTTACCCTTACCCTTACCCTTACCCTTACCCTTACCCTTACCCTTACCCTTACCCTTACCCTTTCCCTTACCCTTGCTTTTACCCTTGAGCTTACCCTTACCCTTACCCTTACCCTTACCCTTACCCTTGCTTTTACCCTTAGGCTTACCCTTACCCTTACCCTAACCCTTACCCTTGCTTTTACCCTTAAGCTTACCCTTACCCTTACCCTTACCCTTACTCTTACCCTTACCCTTACCCTTACCCTTACCCTTACCCTTGCTTTTACCCTTAGGCTTACCATTACCTTTACCCTTACCCTTACCCTTACCCTTGCTTTTACCCTTAAGCTTACCCTTACCCTTACCCTTACCCTTACCCTTACCCTTACCCTTACCCTTACCCTTACCCTTGCTTTTACCCTTAAGCTTACCCTTACCCTTACCCTTACCCTTACCCTTACCCTTACCCTTACCCTTACCCTTACCCTTACCCTTACCCTTGCTTTTACCCTTAAGCTTACCCTTACCCTTACCCTTACCCTTACCCTTACCCTTACCCTTACCCTTACCCTTACCCTTACCCTTACCCTTACCCTTACCCTTACCCTTACCCTTACCCTTGCTTTTACCCTTAAGCTTACCCTTACCCTTACCCTTACCCTTACCCTTACCCTTGCTGTTACCCTTACCCTTATCCCTACCCTTAAGCTTACCCTTACCCTTACCCTTACCCTTACCCTTACCCTTACCCTTACCCTTACCCTTACCCTTACCCTTACCCTTACCCTTACCCTTACCCTTGCTTTTACCCTTAAGCTTACCCTCACCCTTACCCTTACCCTTACCCTTACCCTTACCCTTGCTTTTACCCTTAGGCTTACCCTTACCTTTACCCTTACCCTTACCCTTACCCTTACCCTTACCCTTACCCTTACCCTTGCTTTTACCCTTAAGCTTACCCTTACCCTTACCCTTACCCTTACCCTTACCCTTACCCTTACCCTTACCCTTACCCTTACCCTTACCCTTACCCTTACCCTCACCCTTGCTTTTACCCTTAAGCTTACCCTTACCCTTACCCTTACCCTTACCCTTACCCTTACCCTTACCCTTACACTTACCCTTACCCTTACCCTTACCCTTACCCTTGCTTTTACCCTTAAGCTTACCCTTACCCTTACCCTTACCCTTACCCTTACCCTTACCCTTACCCTTACCCTTACCCTTACCCTTGCTTTTACCCTTAGGCTTACCCTTACCTTTACCCTTACCCTTACCCTTACCCTTACCCTTACCCTAACCCTTACCCTTACTCTTACCCTTACCCTTGCTTTTACCCTTAAGCTTACCCTTACCCTTACCCTTACCCTTACCCTTACCCTTACCCTTGCTTTTACCCTTAAGCTTACCCTTACCCTTACCCTTACCCTTACCCTTACCCTTGCTTTTACCCTTAGGCTTACCCTTACCCTTACCCTTACCCTTACCCTTAAGCTTACCCTTACCCTTACCCTTACCCTTACCCTTACCCTTACCCTTACCCTTACCCTTACCCTTACCCTTGCTTTTACCCTTAAGCTTACCCTTACCCTTACCCTTACACTTACCCTTACCCTTACCCTTACCCTTACCCTTACCCTTACCCTAACCCTTACCCTTACCCTTGCTTTTACCCTTAGGCTTACCCTTACCTTTACCCTTACCCTTACCCTTACCCTTAAGCTTACCCTTACCCTTACCCTTACCCTTACCCTTACCCTTACCCTTACCCTTACCCTTACCCTTACCCTTACCCTTACCCTTACCCTTACCCTTACCCTTACCCTTGCTTTTACCCTTAAGCTTACCCTTACCCTTACCCTTACACTTACCCTTACCCTTACCCTTACCCTTACCCTTACCCTTACCCTTACCCTTACCCTTACCCTTACCCTTACCCTAACCCTTACCCTTACCCTTGCTTTTACCCTTAGGCTTACCCTTACCTTTACCCTTACCCTTACCCTTACCCTTACCCTTACCCTTACCCTTACCCTTACCCTTACCCTTACCCTTGCTTTTACCCTTAAGCTTACCCTTACCCTTACTCTTACCCTTACCCTTACCCTTACCCTTACCCTTACCCTTACCCTTGCTTTTACCCTTAAGCTTACCCTTACCCTTACCCTTACCCTTACCCTTACCCTTACCCTTACCCTTACCCTCACCCTTACCCTTACCCTTACCCTTACCCTTACCCTTACCCTTACCCTTACCCTTACCCTTACCCTTACCCTTACCCTTACCCTTACCCTTACCCTTAGGCTTACCCTTACCTTTACCCTTACCCTTACCCTTACCCTTACCCTTACCCTTACCCTTGCTTTAACCCTTAAGCTTACCCTTACCCTCACCCTTACCCTTACCCTTACCCTTGCTTTTACCCTTAAGCTTACCCTTACCCTTACCCTTACCCTTACCCTTACCCTTACCCTTACCCTTACCCTTACCCTTACCCTTACCCTTGTTTTACCCTTAGGCTTACCCTTACCCTTACCCTTACCGTTACCCTTACCCTTGCTTTTACCCTTAAGCTTACCCTTACCCTTACCCTTACCCTTATCCTTACCCTTACCCTTACCCTTACCCTTACCCTTACCTTTACCCTTACCCTTGCTTTTACCCTTAGGCTTACCCTAACCTTTACCCTCACCCTCACCCTTACCCTTACCCTTACCCTTACCCTTACCCTTACCCTTACCCTTACCCTTACCCTTACCCTTACCCTTACCCTCACCCTTACCCTTACCCTTACCCTTGCTTATACCCTTAAGCTTACCCTTACCCTTACCCTTACCCTTACCCTTACCCTTACCCTTACCCTTACCCTTACCCTTACCCTTGCTTTTACCCTTAGGCTCACCCTTACCTTTACCCTTACCCTTACCCTTACCCTTACCCTTACCCTTACCCTTACCCTTACCCTTGCTTTAATCCTTAAGCTTACCCTTACCCTCACCCTTACCCTTACCCTTACCCTTGCTTTTACCCTTAAGCTTACCCTTACCCTTACCCTTACCCTTACCCTTACCCTTACCCTTGTTTTACCCTTAGGCTTACCCTTACCCTTACCCTTACCCTTACCCTTGCTTTTACCCTTAAGCTTACCCTTACCCTTACCCTTACCCTTACCCTTACCCTTACCCTTACCTTTACCCTTACCCTTGCTTTTACCCTTAGGCTTACCCTAACCTTTACCCTTACCCTTACCCTTACCCTTGCTTTTACCCTTAAGCTTACCCTTACCCTTACCCTTACCCTTACCCTTACCCTTACCCTTACCCTTGCTTTTACCCTTAAGCTTACCCTTACCCTTACCCTTACCCTCACCCTTACCCTTACCCTTACCCTTGCTTATACCCTTAAGCTTACCCTTACCCTTACCCTTACCCTTACCCTTACCCTTACCCTTACCCTTACCCTTGCTTTTACCCTTAGGCTTACCCTTACCTTTACCCTTACCCTTACCCTTACCCTTACCCTTGCTTTTACCCTCAAGCTTACCCTTACCCTTACCCTTACCCTTACCCTAACCCTTACCCTTGCTTTTACCCTTAAGCTTACCCTTACCCTTACCCTTACCCTTACCCTTACCCTTACCCTTACCCTTACCCTTACCCTTACCCTTACCCTTACCCTTACCCTTACCCTTGCTTTTACCCTTAAGCTTACCCTTACCCTTACCCTTACCCTTACCCATACCCTTACCCTTACCCTTACCCTTACCCTTGCTTTTACCCTTAAGCTTACCCTTACCCTT
>CAUEHS010000913.1:0-41749 GCA_958510865.1 Myrrha octodecimguttata
GTAAGGGTAAGGGTAAGGGTAAGGGTAAGGGTAAGGGTAAGGGTAAGGGTAAGGGTAAGGGTAAGGGTAAGGGTAAGGGTAAGGGTAAGGGTAAGGGTAAGGGTAAGCCTAAGGGTAAAAGCAAGGGTAAGGGTAAGGGTAAGGGTAAGGGTAAGGGTAAGCTTAAGGGTAAAAGCAAGGGTAAGGGTAAGGGTAAGGGTAAGGGGTAAGGGTAAGGGTAAGGGTAAGCTTAAGGGTAAAAGCAAGGGTAAGGGTAAGGGTAAGGGTAAGGGTAAGGGTAAGGGTAAGGGTAAAGGTAAGGGTAAGCCTAAGGGTAAAAGCAAGGGTATGGGTAAGGGTAAGGGTAAGGGTAAGGGTAAGGGTAAGGGTAAGGGTAAGGGTAAGGGTAAGGGTAAGGGTAAGGGTAAGGGTAAGGGTAAGGGTAAGGGTAAGCTCAAGGGTAAAAGCAAGGGTAAGGGTAAGGGTAAGGGTAAGGGTAAGGGTAAGGGTAAGGGTAAGGGTAAGTGTAAGGGTAAGGGTAAGGGTAAGGGTAAGCTTAAGGGTAAAAGCAAGGGTAAGGGTAAGGGTAAGGGTAAGGGTAAGGGTTAGGGTAAGGGTAAGGGTAAGGGTAAGGGTAAGGGTAAGGGTAAGGGTAAGGGTAAGGGTAAGGGTAAGGGTAAGCTTAAGGGTAAAAGCAAGGGTAAGGGTAAGGGTAAGGGTAAGGGTAAGGGTAAGGGTAAGGGTAAGCTTAAGGGTAAAAGCAAGGGTAAGGGTAAGGGTAAGGGTAAGGGTAAGGGTAAGGGTAAGAGTAAGCCTAAGGGTAAAAGCAAGGGTAAGGGTAAGGGTAAAAGCAAGGGTAAGGGTAAGGGTAGGGGTAAGAGTAAGGGTAAGGGTAAGGGTAAGGGTAAGGGTAAGGGTAAGCTTAAGGGTAAAAGCAAGGGTAAGGGTAAGGGTAAGGGTAAGGGTAAGGGTAAGTGTAAGCTTAAGGGTAAAAGCAAGGGTAAGGGTAAGGGTAAAGGTAAGGGTAAGCCTTAGGGTAAAAGCAAGGGTAAGGGTAAGGGTAAGGGTAAGGGTAAGGGTAAGGGTAAGGGTAAGGGTAAGGGTAAGGGTAAGCTTAAGGCTAAAAGCAAGGGTAAGGGTAAGGGTAAGGGTAAGGGTAAGGGTAAGGGTAAGGGTAAGGGTAAGGGTAAGGGTAAGGGTAAGGGTAAGGGTAAGGGTAAGGGTAAGGGTAAGGGTAAGGGTAAGCTTAAGGGTAAAAGCAAGGGTAAGGGTAAGGGTAAGGGTAAGGGTAAGGGTAAGGGTAAGGGTAAGGGTAAGGGTAAGCTTAAGGGTTAAAGCAAGGGTAAGGGTTAGGGTAAGGGTAAGGGTAAGGGTAAGGGTAAGCTTGAGGGTAAAAGCAAGGGTAAGGGTAAGTGTAAGGGTAAGGGTAAAGGTAAGGGTAAGCCTAAGGGTAAAAGCAAGGGTAAGGGTAAGGGTAAGGGTAAGGGTAAGGGTAAGGGTAAGGGTAAGGGTAAGGGTAAGGGTAAGGGTAAGGGTAAGCTTAAGGGTATAAGCAAGGGTAAGGGTAAGGGTAAGGGTGAGGGTGAGGGTAAGGGTAAGGGTAAGCTTAAGGGTAAAAGCAAGGGTAAGGTTAAGGGTAAGGGTAAGGGTAAGGGTAAGGGTAAGGGTAAGCTTAAGGGTAAAAGCAAGGGTAAGGGTAAGGGTAAGGGTAAGGGTAAGGGTAAGGGTAAGGGTAAAGGTAAGGGTAAGCCTAAGGGTAAAAGCAAGGGTAAGGGTAAAGGTAAGGGTAAGGGTAAGGGTAAGGGTAAGGGTAAGGGTAAGGGTAAGGGTAAGGGTAAGGGTAAGGGTAAGGGTAAGGGTAAGGGTAAGGGTAAGGGTAAGCTTAAGGGTAAAAGCAAGGGTAAGGGTAAGGGTAAGGGTAAGGGTAAGCCTAAGGGTAAAACAAGGGTAAGGGTAAGGGTAAGGGTAAGGGTAAGCTTAAGGGTAAAAGCAAGGGTAAGGGTAAGGGTAAGGGTGAGGGTAAGGGTAAGCTTAAGGGTTAAAGCAAGGGTAAGGGTAAGGGTAAGGGTAAGGGTAAGGGTAAGGGTAAGGGTAAGGGTAAAGGTAAGGGTAAGGGTAAGGGTAAGGGTAAGGGTAAGGGTAAGCTTAAGGGTAAAAGCAAGGGTAAGGGTAAGGGTAAGGGTAAGGGTAAGGGTAAGGGTAAGGGTAAGGGTAAGGGTAAGCTTAAGGGTAAGGGTAAGGGTAAGGGTAAGGGTAAGCTTAAGGGTAAAAGCAAGGGTAAGGGTAAGGGTAAGGGTAAGGGTAAGGGTAAGGGTAAGGGTAAGGGTAAGGGTAAGGGTAAGGGTAAGGGTAAGCTTAAGGGTAAGGGTAAGGGTAAGGGTAAGGGTAAGCTTAAGGGTAAAAGCAAGGGTAAGGGTAAGGGTAAGGGTAAGGGTAAGGGTAAGCTTAAGGGTAAGGGTAAGGGTAAGGGTAAGGGTAAGCTTAAGGGTAAAATCAAGGGTAAGGGTAAGGGTAAGGGTAAGGGTAAGGGTAAGGGTAAGGGTAAGGGTAAGGGTAAGGGTAAGGGTAAGCTTAAGGGTAAGGGTAAGGGTAAGGGTAAGGGTAAGCTTAAGGGTAAAAGCAAGGGTAAGGGTAAGGGTAAGGGTAAGGGTAAGGGTAAGGGTTAGGGTAAGCTTAAGGGTAAAAGCAAGGGTAAGGGTAAGGGTAAGGGTAAGGGTAAGGGTAAGGGTAAGGGTAAGGGTAAGGGTAAGGGTAAAGGTAAGGGTAAGCCTAAGGGTAAAAGCAAGGGTAAGGGTAAGGGTAAGGGTAAGGGTAAGGGTAAGGGTAAGGGTAAGGGTAAGGGTAAGGGTAAGGGTAAGGGTTAGCTTAAGGGTAAAAGCAAGGGTAAGGGTAAGGGTAAGGGTAAGGGTAAGGGTAAGGGTAAGCCTAAGGGTAAAAGCAAGGGTAAGGGTGAGGGTAAGGGTAAGGGTAAGGGTAAGGGTAAGGGTAAGCTTAAGGGTAAAAGCAAGGGTAAGGGTAAGGGTAAGGGTAAGGGTAAGGGTAAGGGTAAGCTTAAGGGTAAAAGCAAGGGTGAGGGTAAGGGTGAGGGTAAGGGTAAGGGTAAGGGTAAGGGTAAGGGTAAGGGTAAGGGTAAGGGTAAGCTTAAGGGTAAAAGCAAGGGTAAGGGTGAGGGTAAGGGTAAGGGTAAGGGTAAGGGTAAGCTTAAGGGTAAAAGCAAGGGTAAGGGTAAGGGTAAGGGTAAAGGTAAGGGTAAGGGTAAGGGTAAAGGTAAGGGTAAGCCTAAGGGTAAAAGCAAGGGTAAGGGTAAGGGTAAAAGTAAGGGTAAGGGTAAGGGTAAGGGTAAGGGTAAGGGTAAGGGTAAGGGTAAGGGTAAGGGTAAGGGTAAGGGTAAGGGTAAGGGTAAGGGTAAGGGTAAGGGTAAGGGTAAGGGTAAGGGTAAGGGTAAGGGTAAGGGTAAGGGTCAGCTTAAGGGTAAAAGCAAGGGTAAGGGTAAGGGTAAGGGTAAGCCTAAGGGTAAAAGCAAGGGTAAGGGTAAGGGTAAGGGTAAGGGTAAGGGTAAGGGTAAGCTTAAGGGTAAAAGCAAGGGTAAGGGTAAGGGTAAGGGTAAGGGTAAGGGTAAGGGTAAGGGTTAGCTTAAGGGTAAAAGCAAGGGTAAGGGTAAGGGTAAGGGTAAGGGTAAGGGTAAGGGTAAGGGTAAGGGTAAGGGTAAGGGTAAAGGTAAGGGTAAGCCTAAGGGTAAAAGCAAGGGTAAGGGTAAGGGTAAGGGTAAGGGTAAGGGTAAGGGTAAGGGTAAGGGTAAGGGTAAGGGTAAGGGTAAGGGTAAGGGTAAGGGTAAGGGTAAGGGTAAGCTTAAGGGTAAAAGCAAGGGTAAGGGTAAGGGTAAGGGTAAGGGTAAGCTTTAGGGTAAAAGCAAGGGTAAGGGTAAGGGTAAGGGTAAGGGTAAGGGTAAGGGTAAGGGTAAGGGTAAGGGTAAGGGTAAGCTTAAGGGTAAAAGCAAGGGTAAGGGTAAGGGTAAGGGTAAGGGTAAGGGTAAGGGTAAGGTTAAGCTTAAGGGTAAGGCAAAGGGTAAGGGTAAGGGTAAGCTTAAGGGTAAAAGCAAGGGTAAGGGTAAGGGTAAGGGTAAGGGTAAGCTTAAGGGTAAAAGCAAGGGTAAGGGTAAGGGTAAGGGTAAGGGTAAGGGTAAGGGTAAGGGTAAGCTTAAGGGTAAAAGCAAGGGTAAGGGTAAGGGTAAGGGTAAGGGTAAGGGTAAGGGTAAGGGTAAGGGTAAGGGTAAGGGTAAGGGTAAGGGTAAGGGTAAGGGTAAGGGTAAGGGTAAGGGTAAGGGTAAGGGTAAGGGTAAGGGTAAGGGTAAGCTTAAGGGTAAAAGCAAGGGTAAGGGTAAGGGTAAGGGTAAGGGTAAGGGTAAAGGTAAGGGTAAGGGTAAGGGTAAGGGTAAGCTTAAGGGTAAAAGCAAGGGAAAGGGTAAGGGTAAAGGTAAGGGAAAGGGTAAGGGTAAGGGTAAGGGTAAGGGTAAGCTTAAGGGTAAAAGCAAGGGTAAGGGTAAGGGTAAGGGTAAGGGTAAGGGTAAGGGTGAGGGTAAAGGTAAGGGTAAGCCTAAGGGTAAAAGCAAGGGTAAGGGTAAGGGTAAGGGTAAGGGTAAGGGTAAGGGTAAGGGTAAGGGTAAGGGTAAGGGTAAGGGTAAGGGTAAGGGAAAGGGTAAGCTTAACGGTAAAAGCAAGGGTAAGGGTAAGGGTAAGGGTAAGGGTGAGGGTAAGGGTAAAGGTAAAGGTAAGGGTAAGCCTAAGGGTAAAAGCAAGGGTAAGGGTAAGGGTAAGGGTAAGGTTAAGGGTAAGGGTAAGGGTAAGGGTAAGGGTAAGGGTAAGCTTAAGGGTAAAAGCAAGGGTAAGGGTAAGGGTAAGGGTAAGGGTAAGGGTAAGGGTAAGGGTAAGGGTAAGGGTAAGGGTAAGCTTAAGGGTAAGGGTAAGGCCAAGGGTAAGCTTAAGGGTAAAAGCAAGGGTAAGGGTAAGGGTAAGGGTAAGGGTAAGGGTAAGGGTAAGGGTAAGGGTAAGGGTAAGGGTAAGGGTAAGGGTAAGCTTAAGGGTAAGGGTAAGGGTAAGGGTAAGGGTAAGCTTAAGGGTAAAAGCAAGGGTTAGGGTAAGGGTAAGAGTAAGGGTAAGGGTAAGGGTAAGGGTAAGGGTAAGGGTAAGGGTAAGCTTAAGGGTAAAAGCAAGGGTAAGGGTGAGGGTAAGGGTAAGGGTAAGGGTAAGGGTAAGGGTAAGGGTAAGGGTAAGGGTAAGGGTAAGGGTAAGCTTAAGGGTAAAAGCAAGGACAAGGGTAAGGGTAAGGGTAAGGGTAAGGGTAAGGGTAAGGGTAAGGGTAAGGGTAAGGGTAGGGGTAAGTGTAAGGGTAAGCTTAAGGGTAAAAGCAAGGGTAAGGGTAAGGGTAAGGGTAAGGGTAAGCCTAAGGGTAAAAGCAAGGGTAAGGGTAAGGGTAAGGGTAAGGGTAAGGGTAAGGGTAAGGGTAAGCTTAAGGGTAAAAGCAAGGGTAAGGGTAAGGGTAAGGGTAAGGGTAAGGGTAAGGGTAAGCTTAGGGGTAAAAGCAAGGGTAAGGGTAAGGGTAAGGGTAAGGGTAAGGGTAAGGGTAAGGTTAAGCTTAAGGGTAAAAGCAAGGGTAGGGGTAAGGGTAAGGGTAAGGGTAAGGGTAAGGATAAGGGTAAGGGTAAGCTTAAGGGTAAAAGCAAGGGTAAGGGTAAGGGTAAGGGTAAGGGTAAGGGTAAGGGTAAGGGTAAGGGTAAGGGTAAGGGTAAGGGTAAGGGTAAGCTTAAGGCTAAAAGCAAGGGTAAGGGTAAGGGTAAGGGTAAGGGTAAGGGTAAGGGTAAGGGTAAGGGTAAGGGTAAGGGTAAGGGTAAGGGTAAGGGTAAGGGTAAGGGTAAGGGTAAGGGTAAGGGTGAGGGTAAGGGTAAGCTTAAGGGTAAAAGCAAGGGTAAGGGTAAGGGTAAGGGTAAGGGTAAGGGTAAGGGTAAGGGTAAGGGTAAGGGTAAGCTTAAGGATTAAAGCAAGGGTAAGGGTTAGGGTAAGGGTAAGGGTAAGGGTAAGGGTAAGCTTGAGGGTAAAAGCAAGGGTAAGGGTAAGTGTAAGGGTAAGGGTAAAGGTAAGGGTAAGCCTAAGGGTAAAAGCAAGGGTAAGGGTAAGGGTAAGGGTAAGGGTAAGGGTAAGGGTAAGGGTAAGGGTAAGGGTAAGGGTAAGGGTAAGGGTAAGGGTAAGGGTAAGGGTAAGCTTAAGGGTATAAGCAAGGGTAAGGGTAAGGGTAAGGGTGAGGGTGAGGGTAAGGGTAAGGGTAAGCTTAAGGGTAAAAGCAAGGGTAAGGTTAAGGGTAAGGGTAAGGGTAAGGGTAAGGGTAAGGGTAAGCTTAAGGGTAAAAGCAAGGGTAAGGGTAAGGGTAAGGGTAAGGGTAAGGGTAAGGGTAAGGGTAAGGGTAAAGGTAAGGGTAAGCCTAAGGGTAAAAGCAAGGGTAAGGGTAAAGGTAAGGGTAAGGGTAAGGGTAAGGGTAAGGGTAAGGGTAAGGGTAAGGGTAAGGGTAAGGGTAAGGGTAAGGGTAAGGGTAAGGGTAAGGGTAAGGGTAAGGGTAAGGGTAAGCTTAAGGGTAAAAGCAAGGGTAAGGGTAAGGGTAAGGGTAAGGGTAAGCCTAAGGGTAAAACAAGGGTAAGGGTAAGGGTAAGGGTAAGGGTAAGGGTAAGCTTAAGGGTAAAAGCAAGGGTAAGGGTAAGGGTAAGGGTGAGGGTAAGGGTAAGCTTAAGGGTTAAAGCAAGGGTAAGGGTAAGGGTAAGGGTAAGGGTAAGGGTAAGGGTAAGGGTAAAGGTAAGGGTAAGGGTAAGGGTAAGGGTAAGGGTAAGGGTAAGCTTAAGGGTAAAAGCAAGGGTAAGGGTAAGGGTAAGGGTAAGGGTAAGGGTAAGGGTAAGGGTAAGGGTAAGCTTAAGGGTAAGGGTAAGGGTAAGGGTAAGGGTAAGCTTAAGGGTAAAAGCAAGGGTAAGGGTAAGGGTAAGGGTAAGGGTAAGGGTAAGGGTAAGGGTAAGGGTAAGGGTAAGCTTAAGGGTAAGGGTAAGGGTAAGGGTAAGGGTAAGCTTAAGGGTAAAAGCAAGGGTAAGGGTAAGGGTAAGGGTAAGGGTAAGGGTAAGCTTAAGGGTAAGGGTAAGGGTAAGGGTAAGGGTAAGCTTAAGGGTAAAATCAAGGGTAAGGGTAAGGGTAAGGGTAAGGGTAAGGGTAAGGGTAAGGGTAAGGGTAAGGGTAAGGGTAAGGGTAAGGGTAAGGGTAAGGGTAAGGGTAAGCTTAAGGGTAAGGGTAAGGGTAAGGGTAAGGGTAAGCTTAAGGGTAAAAGCAAGGGTAAGGGTTAGGGTAAGGGTAAGGGTAAGGGTAAGGGTTAGGGTAAGCTTAAGGGTAAAAGCAAGGGTAAGGGTAAGGGTAAGGGTAAGGGTAAGGGTAAGGGTAAGGGTAAGGGTAAGGGTAAGGGTAAAGGTAAGGGTAAGCCTAAGGGTAAAAGCAAGGGTAAGGGTAAGGGTAAGGGTAAGGGTAAGGGTAAGGGTAAGGGTAAGGGTAAGGGTAAGGGTAAGGGTAAGGGTAAGGGTAAGCTTAAGGGTAAAAGCAAGGGTAAGGGTAAGGGTAAGGGTAAGGGTAAGGGTAAGGGTAAGGGTAAGGGTAAGGGTAAGCCTAAGGGTAAAAGCAAGGGTAAGGGTGAGGGTAAGGGTAAGGGTAAGGGTAAGGGTAAGGGTAAGCTTAAGGGTAAAAGCAAGGGTAAGGGTAAGGGTAAGGGTAAGGGTAAGGGTAAGGGTAAGCTTAAGGGTAAAAGCAAGGGCGAGGGTAAGGGTGAGGGTAAGGGTAAGGGTAAGGGTAAGGGTAAGGGTAAGGGTAAGGGTAAGGGTAAGCTTAAGGGTAAAAGCAAGGGTAAGGGTTAGGGTAAGGGTAAGGGTAAGGGTAAGGGTAAGCTTAAGGGTAAAAGCAAGGGTAAGGGTAAGGGTAAGGGTTAAGGTAAGGGTAAGGGTAAGGGTAAAGGTAAGGGTAAGCCTAAGGGTAAAAGCAAGGGTAAGGGTAAGGGTAAAAGTAAGGGTAAGGGTAAGGGTAAGGGTAAGGGTAAGGGTAAGGGTAAGGGTAAGGGTAAGGGTAAGGGTAAGGGTAAGGGTAAGGGTAAGGGTAAGGGTAAGGGTAAGGGTAAGGGTAAGGGTAAGGGTAAGGGTAAGGGTAAGGGTCAGCTTAAGGGTAAAAGCAAGGGTAAGGGTAAGGGTAAGGGTAAGCCTAAGGGTAAAAGCAAGGGTAAGGGTAAGGGTAAGGGTAAGGGTAAGGGTAAGGGTAAGCTTAAGGGTAAAAGCAAGGGTAAGGGTAAGGGTAAGGGTAAGGGTAAGGGTAAGGGTAAGGGTAAGCTTAAGGGTAAAAGCAAGGGTAAGGGTAAGGGTAAGGGTAAGGGTAAGGGTAAGGGTAAGGGTAAGGGTAAGGGTAAAGGTAAGGGTAAGCCTAAGGGTAAAAGCAAGGGTAAGGGTAAGGGTAAGGGTAAGGGTAAGGGTAAGGGTAAGGGTAAGGGTAAGGGTAAGGGTAAGGGTAAGGGTAAGGGTAAGGGTAAGGGTAAGGGTAAGCTTAAGGGTAAAAGCAAGGGTAAGGGTAAGGGTAAGGGTAAGGGTAAGGGTAAGGGTAAGGGTAAGCTTTAGGGTAAAAGCAAGGGTAAGGGTAAGGGTAAGGGTAAGGGTAAGGGTAAGGGTAAGGGTAAGGGTAAGGGTAAGCTTAAGGGTAAAAGCAAGGGTAAGGGTAAGGGTAAGGGTAAGGGTAAGGGTAAGGGTGAGGGTAAGGGTAAGGGTAAGGGTAAGGGTAAAGGTAAGGGTAAGCCTAAGGGTAAATGCAAGGGTAAGGGTAAGGGTAAGGGTAAGGGTAAGGGTAAGGGTAAGTGTAAGGGTAAGGGTAAGGGTAAGGGTAAGGGTAAGCTTAAGGGTAAAAGCAAGGGTAAGGGTAAGGGTAAGGGTAAGGGTAAGGGTAAGGGTAAGGTTAAGCTTAAGGGTAAGGCAAAGGGTAAGGGTAAGGGTAAGCTTAAGGGTAAAAGCAAGGGTAAGGGTAAGGGTAAGGGTAAGGGTAAGCTTAAGGGTAAAAGCAAGGGTAAGGGTAAGGGTAAGGGTAAGGGTAAGGGTAAGGGTAAGGGTAAGCTTAAGGGTTAAAGCAAGGGTAAGGGTAAGGGTAAGGGTAAGGGTAAGGGTAAGGGTAAGGGTAAGGGTAAGGGTAAGGGTAAGGGTAAGGGTAAGGGTAAGGGTAAGGGTAAGGGTAAGGGTAAGGGTAAGGGTAAGCTTAAGGGTAAAAGCAAGGGTAAGGGTTAGGGTAAGGGTAAGGGTAAGGGTAAAGGTAAGGGTAAGGGTAAGGGTAAGGGTAAGCTTAAGGGTAAAAGCAAGGGAAAGGGTAAGGGTAAAGGTAAGGGAAAGGGTAAGGGTAAGGGTAAGGGTAAGGGTAAGGGTAAGCTTAAGGGTAAAAGCAAGGGTAAGGGTAAGGGTAAGGGTAAGGGTAAGCCTAAGGGTAAAACAAGGGTAAGGGTAAGGGTAAGGGTAAGGGTAAGGGTAAGCTTAAGGGTAAAAGCAAGGGTAAGGGTAAGGGTAAGGGTAAGGGTAAGGGTAAGGGTAAGGGTAAGCTTAAGGGTAAAAGCAAGGGTAAGGGTAAGGGTAAGGGTAAGGGTAAGCCTAAGGGTAAAACAAGGGTAAGGGTAAGGGTAAGGGTAAGGGTAAGGGTAAGCTTAAGGGTAAAAGCAAGGGTAAGGGTAAGGGTAAGGGTGAGGGTAAGGGTAAGCTTAAGGGTTAAAGCAAGGGTAAGGGTAAGGGTAAGGGTAAGGGTAAGGGTAAGGGTAAGGGTAAAGGTAAGGGTAAGGGTAAGGGTAAGGGTAAGGGTAAGGGTAAGCTTAAGGGTAAAAGCAAGGGTAAGGGTAAGGGTAAGGGTAAGGGTAAGGGTAAGGGTAAGGGTAAGGGTAAGCTTAAGGGTAAGGGTAAGGGTAAGGGTAAGGGTAAGCTTAAGGGTAAAAGCAAGGGTAAGGGTAAGGGTAAGGGTAAGGGTAAGGGTAAGGGTAAGGGTAAGGGTAAGGGTAAGCTTAAGGGTAAGGGTAAGGGTAAGGGTAAGGGTAAGCTTAAGGGTAAAAGCAAGGGTAAGGGTAAGGGTAAGGGTAAGGGTAAGGGTAGCTTAAGGGTAAGGGTAAGGGTAAGGGTAAGGGTAAGCTTAAGGGTAAAATCAAGGGTAAGGGTAAGGGTAAGGGTAAGGGTAAGGGTAAGGGTAAGGGTAAGGGTAAGGGTAAGGGTAAGGGTAAGGGTAAGGGTAAGGGTAAGCTTAAGGGTAAGGGTAAGGGTAAGGGTAAGGGTAAGCTTAAGGGTAAAAGCAAGGGTAAGGGTAAGGGTAAGGGTAAGGGTAAGGGTAAGGGTTAGGGTAAGCTTAAGGGTAAAAGCAAGGGTAAGGGTAAGGGTAAGGGTAAGGGTAAGGGTAAGGGTAAGGGTAAGGGTAAGGGTAAGGGTAAAGGTAAGGGTAAGCCTAAGGGTAAAAGCAAGGGTAAGGGTAAGGGTAAGGGTAAGGGTAAGGGTAAGGGTAAGGGTAAGGGTAAGGGTAAGGGTAAGGGTAAGGGTAAGCTTAAGGGTAAAAGCAAGGGTAAGGGTAAGGGTAAGGGTAAGGGTAAGGGTAAGGGTAAGGGTAAGGGTAAGGGTAAGCCTAAGGGTAAAAGCAAGGGTAAGGGTGAGGGTAAGGGTAAGGGTAAGGGTAAGGGTAAGGGTAAGCTTAAGGGTAAAAGCAAGGGTAAGGGTAAGGGTAAGGGTAAGGGTAAGGGTAAGGGTAAGCTTAAGGGTAAAAGCAAGGGCGAGGGTAAGGGTGAGGGTAAGGGTAAGGGTAAGGGTAAGGGTAAGGGTAAGGGTAAGGGTAAGGGTAAGGGTAAGCTTAAGGGTAAAAGCAAGGGTAAGGGTTAGGGTAAGGGTAAGGGTAAGGGTAAGGGTAAGGGTAAGCTTAAGGGTAAAAGCAAGGGTAAGGGTAAGGGTAAGGGTTAAGGTAAGGGTAAGGGTAAGGGTAAAGGTAAGGGTAAGCCTAAGGGTAAAAGCAAGGGTAAGGGTAAGGGTAAAAGTAAGGGTAAGGGTAAGGGTAAGGGTAAGGGTAAGGGTAAGGGTAAGGGTAAGGGTAAGGGTAAGGGTAAGGGTAAGGGTAAGGGTAAGGGTAAGGGTAAGGGTAAGGGTAAGGGTAAGGGTAAGGGTAAGGGTCAGCTTAAGGGTAAAAGCAAGGGTAAGGGTAAGGGTAAGGGTAAGCCTAAGGGTAAAAGCAAGGGTAAGGGTAAGGGTAAGGGTAAGGGTAAGGGTAAGGGTAAGCTTAAGGGTAAAAGCAAGGGTAAGGGTAAGGGTAAGGGTAAGGGTAAGGGTAAGGGTAAGGGTAAGCTTAAGGGTAAAAGCAAGGGTAAGGGTAAGGGTAAGGGTAAGGGTAAGGGTAAGGGTAAGGGTAAGGGTAAGGGTAAGGGTAAAGGTAAGGGTAAGCCTAAGGGTAAAAGCAAGGGTAAGGGTAAGGGTAAGGGTAAGGGTAAGGGTAAGGGTAAGGGTAAGGGTAAGGGTAAGGGTAAGGGTAAGGGTAAGGGTAAGGGTAAGGGTAAGGGTAAGGGTAAGGGTAAGGGTAAGGGTAAGCTTAAGGGTAAAAGCAAGGGTAAGGGTAAGGGTAAGGGTAAGGGTAAGGGTAAGGGTAAGGGTAAGCTTTAGGGTAAAAGCAAGGGTAAGGGTAAGGGTAAGGGTAAGGGTAAGGGTAAGGGTAAGGGTAAGGGTAAGCTTAAGGGTAAAAGCAAGGGTAAGGGTAAGGGTAAGGGTAAGGGTAAGGGTAAGGGTGAGGGTAAGGGTAAGGGTAAGGGTAAGGGTAAAGGTAAGGGTAAGCCTAAGGGTAAATGCAAGGGTAAGGGTAAGGGTAAGGGTAAGGGTAAGGGTAAGGGTAAGTGTAAGGGTAAGGGTAAGGGTAAGGGTAAGGGTAAGCTTAAGGGTAAAAGCAAGGGTAAGGGTAAGGGTAAGGGTAAGGGTAAGGGTAAGGGTAAGGTTAAGCTTAAGGGTAAGGCAAAGGGTAAGGGTAAGGGTAAGCTTAAGGGTAAAAGCAAGGGTAAGGGTAAGGGTAAGGGTAAGGGTAAGCTTAAGGGTAAAAGCAAGGGTAAGGGTAAGGGTAAGGGTAAGGGTAAGGGTAAGGGTAAGGGTAAGCTTAAGGGTTAAAGCAAGGGTAAGGGTAAGGGTAAGGGTAAGGGTAAGGGTAAGGGTAAGGGTAAGGGTAAGGGTAAGGGTAAGGGTAAGGGTAAGGGTAAGGGTAAGGGTAAGGGTAAGGGTAAGGGTAAGCTTAAGGGTAAAAGCAAGGGTAAGGGTAAGGGTAAGGGTAAGGGTAAGGGTAAAGGTAAGGGTAAGGGTAAGGGTAAGGGTAAGCTTAAGGGTAAAAGCAAGGGAAAGGGTAAGGGTAAAGGTAAGGGAAAGGGTAAGGGTAAGGGTAAGGGTAAGGGTAAGGGTAAGCTTAAGGGTAAAAGCAAGGGTAAGGGTAAGGGTAAGGGTAAGGGTAAGGGTAAGGGTGAGGGTAAAGGTAAGGGTAAGCCTAAGGGTAAAAGCAAGGGTAAGGGTAAGGGTAAGGGTAAGGGTAAGGGTAAGGGTAAGGGTAAGGGTAAGGGTAAGGGTAAGGGTAAGGGTAAGGGTAAGGGTAAGCTTAACGGTAAAAGCAAGGGTAAGGGTAAGGGTAAGGGTAAGGGTGAGGGTAAGGGTAAAGGTAAAGGTAAGGGTAAGCCTAAGGGTAAAAGCAAGGGTAAGGGTAAGGGTAAGGGTAAGGTTAAGGGTAAGGGTAAGGGTAAGGGTAAGGGTAAGGGTAAGCTTAAGGGTAAAAGCAAGGGTAAGGGTAAGGGTAAGGGTAAGGGTAAGGGTAAGGGTAAGGGTAAGGGTAAGGGTAAGGGTAAGGGTAAGCTTAAGGGTAAGGGTAAGGCCAAGGGTAAGCTTAAGGGTAAAAGCAAGGGTAAGGGTAAGGGTAAGGGTAAGGGTAAGGGTAAGGGTAAGGGTAAGGGTAAGGGTAAGCTTAAGGGTAAGGGTAAGGGTAAGGGTAAGGGTAAGCTTAAGGGTAAAAGCAAGGGTTAGGGTAAGGGTAAGAGTAAGGGTAAGGGTAAGGGTAAGGGTAAGGGTAAGGGTAAGGGTAAGCTTAAGGGTAAAAGCAAGGGTAAGGGTGAGGGTAAGGGTAAGGGTAAGGGTAAGGGTAAGGGTAAGGGTAAGGGTAAGGGTAACGGTAAGGGTAAGCTTAAGGGTAAAAGCAAGGACAAGGGTAAAGTAAAGGGTAAGGGTAAGGGTAAGGGTAAGGGTAAGGGTAAGGGTAAGGGTAGGGGTAAGTGTAAGGGTAAGCTTAAGGGTAAAAGCAAGGGTAAGGGTAAGGGTAAGGGTAAGGGTAAGCCTAAGGGTAAAAGCAAGGGTAAGGGTAAGGGTAAGGGTAAGGGTAAGGGTAAGGGTAAGGGTAAGCTTAAGGGTAAAAGCAAGGGTAAGGGTAAGGGTAAGGGTAAGGGTAAGGGTAAGGGTAAGCTTAGGGGTAAAAGCAAGGGTAAGGGTAAGGGTAAGGGTAAGGGTAAGGGTAAGGGTAAGGTTAAGCTTAAGGGTAAAAGCAAGGGTAGGGGTTAGGGTAAGGGTAAGGGTAAGGGTAAGGGTAAGGGTAAGGGTAAGCTTAAGGGTAAAAGCAAGGGTAAGGGTAAGGGTAAGGGTAAGGGTAAGGGTAAGGGTAAGGGTAAGGGTAAGGGTAAGGGTAAGGGTAAGGGTAAGGGTGAGGGTAAGGGTAAGGGTAAGCTTAAGGGTAAAAGCAAGGGTAAGGGTAAGGGTAAGGGTAAGGGTAAGGGTAAGGGTAAGGATAAGGGTAAAGGTAAGGGTAAGCCTAAGGGTAAAAGCAAGGGTAAGGGTAAGGGTAAGGGTAAGGTTAAGGGTAAGGGTAAGGGTAAGGGTAAGGGTAAGGGTAAGCTTAAGGGTAAAAGCAAGGGTGAGGGTAAGGGTAAGGGTAAGGGTAAGGGTAAGGGTAAGGGTAAGGGTAAGGGTAAGGGTAAGGGTAAGGGTAAGGGTAAGGGTAAGGGTAAGGGTAAGGGTAAGGGTAAGGGTAAGGGTAAGGGTAAGGGTAAGGGTAAGCTTAAGGGTAAGCTTAAGGGTAAAAGCAAGGGTAAGGGTAAGGGTAAGGGTAAGGGTAAGGGTAAGGGTAAAGGTAAGGGTAAGCCTAAGGGTAAAAGCAAGGGTAAGGGTAAGGGTAAGGGTAAGGGTAAGGGTAAGGGTAAGGGTAAGGGTAAGGGTAAGGGTAAGGGTAAGGGTAAGGGTAAGGGTAAGGGTAAGGGTAAGGGTAAGGGTAAGGGTAAGGGTAAGGGTAAGGGTAAGGGTAAGGGTAAGGGTAAGGGTAAGGGTAAGGGTAAGGGTAAGGGTAAGGGTAAGGGTAAGCTTAAGGGTAAAAGCAAGGGTAAGGGTAAGGGTAAGGGTAAGGGTAAGCCTAAGGGTAAAAGCAAGGGTAAGGGTAAGGGTAAGGGTAAGGGTAAGGGTAAGCTTAAGGGTAAAAGCAAGGGTAAGGGTTAGGGTAAGGGTAAGGGTAAGGGTAAGGGTAAGGGTAAGGGTAAGGGTAAGCTTAAGGGTAAAAGCAAGGGTAAGGGTAAGGGTAAGGGTAAGGGTAAGGGTAAGGGTAAGGGTAAGGGTAAAGGTAAGGGTAAGCCTAAGGGTAAAAGCAAGGGTAAGGGTAAGGGTAAGGGTAAGGGTAAGGGTAAGGGTAAGGGTAAGGGTAAGGGTAAGGGTAAGGGTAAGGGTAAGGGTAAGGGTAAGGGTAAGGGTAAGCTTAAGGGTAAAAGCAAGGGTAAGGGTAAGGGTAAGGGTAAGGGTAAGGGTAAGGGTAAGGGTAAGGGTAAGGGTAAGGGTAAGCTTAAGGGTAAAAGCAAGGGTAAGGGTAAGGGTTAGGGTAAGGGTAAGGGTAAGGGTAAGGGTAAGGGTAAGGGTAAGGGTAAGGGTAAGCTTTAGGGTAAAAGCAAGGGTAAGGGTAAGGGTAAGGGTAAGGGTAAGGGTAAGGGTAAGGCTAAGCTTAAGGGTAAAAGCAAGGGTAAGGGTAAGGGTAAGGGTAAGGGTAAGGGTAAGGGTAAGGGTAAGGGTAAGGGTAAGGGTAAGGGTAAGGGTAAGGGTAAGGGTAAAGGTAAGGGTAAGCCTAAGGGTAAGTGCAAGGGTAAGGGTAAGGGTAAGGGTAAGGGTAAGGGTAAGGGTAAGGGTAAGTGTAAGGGTAAGGGTAAGGGTAAGAGTAAGGGTAAGCTTAAGGGTAAAAGCAAGGGTAAGGGTAAGGGTAAGGGTAAGGGTAAGGGTAAGGGTAAGGTTAAGCTTAAGGGTAAGGAAAAGGGTAAGGGTAAAGGTAAGCTTAAGGGTAAAAGCAAGGGTAAGGGTAAGGGTAAGGGTAAGGGTAAGGGTAAGCTTAAGGGTAAAAGCAAGGGTAAGGGTAAGGGTAAGGGTAAGGGTAAGGGTAAGGGTAAGGGTAAGGGTAAGGGTAAGGGTAAGCTTAAGGGTAAAAGCAAGGGTAAGGGTAAGGGTAAGGGTAAGGGTAAGGGTAAGGGTAAGGGTAAGGGTAAGGGTAAGGTTAAGGGTAAGGGTAAGGTAAGGTAAGGGTAAGGGTAAGGGTAAGCTTAAGGGTAAAAGCAAGGGTAAGGGTAAGGGTAAGGGTAAGGGTAAGGGTAAAGGTAAGGGTAAGGGTAAGGGTAAGGGTAAGCTTAAGGGTAAAAGCAAGGGAAAGGGTAAGGGTAAAGGTAAGGGAAAGGGTAAGGGTAAGGGTGAGGGTAAGGGTAAGGGTAAGCTTAAGGGTAAAAGCAAGGGTAAGGGTAAGGGTAAGGGTAAGGGTAAGGGTAAGGGTGAGGGTAAAGGAAAGGGTAAGCCTAAGGGTAAAAGCAAGGGTAAGGGTAAGGGTAAGGGTAAGGGTAAGGGTAAGGGTAAGGGTAAGGGTAAGGGTAAGGGTAAGGGTAAGCTCAAGGGTAAAAGCAAGGGTAAGGGTAAGGGTAAGGGTAAGGGTAAGGGTAAGGGTAAGGGTAAGGGTAAGGGTAAGGGTAAGCTTAAGGGTAAAAGCAAGGGTAAGGGTAAGGGTAAGGGTAAGGGTAAGGGTAAGGGTAAGGGTAAGGGTAAGGGTAAGGGTAAGGGTAAGCTTAAGGGTAAAAGCAAGGGTAAGGGTAAGGGTAAGGGTAAGGGTAAGGGTAAGGGTAAGGGTAAGGGTAAAGGTAAGGGTAAGCCTAAGGGTAAAAGCAAGGGTAAGGGTAAGGGTAAGGGTAAGGTTAAGGGTAAGGGTAAGGGTAAGGGTAAGGGTAAGGGTAAGCTTAAGGGTAAAAGCAAGGGTAAGGGTAAGGGTAAGGGTAAGGGTAAGGGTAAGGGTAAGGGTAAGCTTAAGCTTAAGGGTAAGGGTAAGGCCAAGGGTAAGCTTAAGGGTAAAAGCAAGGGTAAGGGTAAGGGTAAGGGTAAGGGTAAGGGTAAGGGTAAGGGTAAGGGTAAGGGTAAGCTTAAGGGTAAGGGTAAGGGTAAGGGTAAGGGTAAGCTTAAGGGTAAAAGCAAGGGTTAGGGTAAGGGTAAGAGTAAGAAGGGTAACCTCTATTCTTACTCTTACCCTTACCCTTACCCTTGCTTTTACCCTTAGGCTTACTCTTACCTTTACCCTTACCCTTACCCTTACCCTTACCCTTACCCTTGCTTTTACCCTTAAGCTTACCCTTACCCTTACCCTTACCCTTACCCTTACCCTTACCCTTATTCTTACCCTTACCCTTACCCTTACCCTTACCCTTACCCTTACCCTTACCCTTACCCTTACCCTTACCCTTACCCTTACCCTTACCCTTACCCTTACCCTTACCCTTACCCTTACCCTTACCCTTACCCTTATTCTTACTCTTACCCTTACATTTACCCTTGCTTTTACCCTTAAGCTTACCCTTGCCCTTACCCTTACCCTTACCCTTACCCTTACCCTTACCCTTACCCTTACCCTTACCCTTACCCTTACCCTTACCCTTACCCTTACCCTTGCTTTTACCCTTAGGCTTAAGGGTAAAAGCAAGGGTAAGGGTAAGGGTAAAGGTAAGGGTAAGGGTAAGGGTAAGGGTAAGGGTAAGGGTAAGGGTAAGAATAAGGGTAAGGGTAAGGGTAAGGGTAAGCTTAAGGGTAATGGTAAGGGTAAGGGTAAGGGTAAGGGTAAGGGTAAGGGTAAGGGTAAGGGTAAGGGTAAGGGTAAGGGTAAGGGTAAGGGTAAGGGTAAGGGTAAGGGTAGGGGAAAGGGTAAGAGTAAGGGTAAGGGTAAGGGTAAGGGTAAAGGTAAGGGTAAGCCTAAGGGTAAAAGTAAGGGTAAGGGTAAGGGTAAGGGTAAGGGTAAGGGTAAGGGTAAGGGTAAGGGTAAGGGTAAGGGTAAGGGTAAATGTAAGGGTAAGCCTAAGGGTAAAAGCAAGGGTAAGGGTAAGGGTAAGGGTAAGGGTAAGGGTAAGGGTAAGGGTAAGGGTAAGGGTAAGGGTAAGGGTAAGGGTAAGGGTAAGGGTAAGGGTAAGGGTAAGGGTAAGGGTAAGGGTAAGGGTAAGGGTAAGGGTAAGGGTAAGGGTAAGGGTAAGGGTAAGGGTAAGGGTAAGGGTAAGGGTAAGGGTAAGGATAAGGGTAAGGGTAAGGGTAAGCTTAAGGGTAAAAGCAAGGGTAAGGGTAAGAGTAAGGGTAAGGGTAAGGGTAAGGGTAAGTGTAAGGGTAAGGGTAAGGGTAAGGGTAAGGGTAAGTGTAAGAATAAGGGTAAGGGTAAGGGTAAGGGTAAGGGTAAGGGTAAGGGTAAGGGTAAGGGTAAGGGTAAGGGTAAGGGTAAGGGTAAGGGTAAGGGTAAGGGTAAGGGTAAGGGTAAGGGTAAGGGTAAGGGTAAGTATAAAGGTAAGGGTAAGTGTAAGGTTAAGAGTAAGCCTAAGGGTAAAAGCAAGGTTAAGGGTAAGGGTAAGGGTAAGGGTAAGGGTAAGGGTAAGGGTAAGGGTAAGGGCAAGGGTAAGCTTAAGGGTAAAAGCAAGGGTAAGGGTAAGGGTAAGGGTAAGGGTAAGGGTAAGGGTAAAGGGTGAGGGAAAGGGTAAGGGTAAGGGTAAGCTTAAGGGTTTACCCTTACCCTCACCCTTACCCTTACCCTTACCCTTACCCTTGCTTTTACCCTTAAGCTTACCCTTACCCTTACCCTTACCCTTACCCTTACCCTTACCCTTACCCTTACCCTTACTCTTGCTTTTACCCTTAAGCTTACCCTTACCCTTACCCTTACCCTTACCCTTACCCTTACCCTTACCCTTACCCTTACCCTTACCCTTACCCTTACCCTTACCCTTACCCTTGCTTTCACCCTTAAGCTTACCCTTACCCTTACCCTTACCCTTACCCTTACCCTTACCCTTACCCTTACCCTTACCCTTACCCTTACCCTTGCTTTTACCCTTAGGCTTACCCTTACCTTCACCCTTACCCTTACCCTTACCCTTACCCTTACCCTTACCCTTGCTTTTACCCTTAGGCTTACCCTTACCTTTACCCTTACCTTACCCTTACCCTTACCCTTGCTTTTACCCTCAAGCTTACCCTTACCCTTACCCTTACCCTTACCCTAACCCTTACCCTTGCTTTTACCCTTAAGCTTACCCTTACCCTTACCCTTACCCTTACCCTTACCCTTACCCTTACCCTTACCCTTACACTTACCCTTACCCTTACCCTTACCCTTGCTTTTACCCTTAAGCTTACCCTTACCCTTACCCTTACCCTTACCCTTACCCTTACCCTTACCCTTACCCTTACCCTTACCCTTACCCTTACCCTTGCTTTTACCCTTAAGCTTACCCTAACCCTTACCCTTACCCTTACCCTTACCCTTTACCCTTACCCTTACCCTTACCCTTACCCTTGCTTTTACCCTAAGGCTTACCCTTACCTTTACCCTTACCCTTACCCTTACCCTTGCTTTTACCCTTAAGCTTACACTTACCCTTACCCTTACCCTTACCCTTACCCTTACCCTTGCTTTTACCCTTAAGCTTACCCCTACCCTTACCCTTACCCTTACCCTTACCCTTACCCTTACCCTTACCCTTACCCTTACCCTTGCTTTTACCCTTACACTTAGCCTTGCTTTTACCCTTAGGCTTACCCTTACCCTTACCCTTACCCTTACCCTTACCCTTACCCTTACCCTTGCTTTTACCCTTAAGCTTACCCTTACCCTTACCCTTACCCTTACCCCTACCCTTACCCTTACCCTTACCCTTACCCTTACCCTTACCCTTACCCTTGCTTTTACCCTTAAGCTTACCCTTACCCTTACCCTTACCCTTACCCTTACCCTTACCCTTACCCTTACCCTTACCCTTACCCTTACCCTTACCCTTACCCTTACCCTTGCTTTTACCCTTAAGCTTACCCTTACCCTTACCCTTACCCTTACCCTTACCCTTACCCTTACCCTTACCCTTGCTTTTACACTTAAGCTTACCCTTACCCTTAACCTTACCCTTACCCTTACCCTTAACCTTACCCTTACCCTTACCCTTACCCTTACCCTTACCCATACCCTTGCTTTTACCCTTAGGCTTACCCTTACCTTTACCCTTACCCTTACCCTTACCCTTACCCTTACCCTTACCCTTACCCTTGCTTTTACCCTTAAGCTTACCCTTACCCTTACCCTTACCCTTACCCTTACCCTTACCCTTGCTTTTACCCTCAAGCTTACCCTTACCCTTACCCTTACCCTTACCCTTACCCTTGCTTTTACCCTTAGGCTTACCCTTACCCTTACCCTTACCCTTACCCTTACCCTTACCCTTACCCTTACCCTTACCCTTACCCTTACCCTTACCCTTACCCTTACCCTTACCCTTACCCTTACCCTTACCCTCACCCTTGCTTTTACCCTTAAGCTTACCCTTACCCTTACCCTTACCCTTACCCTTACCCTTACCCTTACCCTTACCCTTACCCTTACCCTTACCCTTACCCTTACCCTTACCCCTACCCTTACCCTTGCTTTTACCCTTAGGCTTACCCTTACCTTAACCCTTACCTTACCCTTACCCTTACCCTTACCCTTACCCTTACCCTTGCTTTTACCCTTAAGCTTACCCTTACCCTTACCCTTACCCTTACCCTTGCTTTTACCCTTAAGCTTACCCTTACCCTTACCCTTACCCTTACCCTTACCCTTACCCTTACCCTTACCCTTACCCTTACCCTAACCCTTACCCTTACCCTTACCCTTGCTTTTACCCTTAAGCTTACCCTTACCCTTACCCTTACCCTTACCCTTACCCTTACCCTTACCCTTGCTTTTACCCTTAAGCTCACCCTTACCCTTACCCTTACCCTTACCCTTACCCTTACCCTTACCCTTACCCTTACCCTTACCCTTACCCTTACCCTTACCCTTACCCTTACCCTTGCTTTTACCCTTAGGCTTACCCTTACCTTTACCCTTACCCTTACCCTTACCCTTACCCTTACCCTTACCCTTGCTTTTACCCTTAAGCTTACCCTTACCCTTACCCTTACCCTTACCCTTACCCTTACCCTTGCTTTTACCCTTAAGCTTACCCTTACCCTTACCCTTACCCTTACCCTTACCCTTGCTTTTACCCTTAGGCTTACCCTTACCCTTACCCTTACCCTTACCCTTACCCTTACCCTTACCCTTACCCTTACCCTTACCCTTACCCTTACCCTTACCCTTACCCTTACCCTTGCTTTTACCCTTAGGCTTACCCTTACCCTAACCCTTACCCTTACCCTTACCCTTACCCTTACCCTTACCCTTACCCTTACCCTTACCCTTACCCTTACCCTTACCCTTACCCTTACCCTTACCCTTACCCTTACCCTTACCCTTACCCTTGCTTTTACCCTTAAGCTTACCCTTACCCTTACCCTTACCCTCACCCTTACCCTTACCCTTACCCTTACCCTTACCCTTGCTTTTACACTTAAGCTTACTCTTACCCTTACCCTTACCCTTACCCTTACCCTTACCCTTACCCTTACCCTTACCCTTGCTTTTACCCTTAAGCTTACCCCTTACCCTTACCCTTACCCTTACCCTTACCCTTACCCTTACCCTTACCCTTACCCTTACCCTTACCCTTACCCTTACCCTTACCCTTACCCTTGCTTTTACCCTTAAGCTTACCCTTACCCTTACCCTTACCCTTACCCTTACCCTTACCCTTACCCTTACCCTTACCCTTACCCTTACCCTTACCCTTGCTTTTACACTTAAGCTTACCCTTACCCTTACCCTTACCCGTACCCTTACCCTTACCCTTACCCTTACCCTTACCCTTACCCTTACCCATACCCTTGCTTTTACCCTTAGGCTTACCCTTACCTTTACCCTTACCCTTACCCTTACCCTTACCCTTACCCTTACCCTTGCTTTTACCCTTAAGCTTACCCTTACCCTTACCCTTACCCTTACCCTTACCCTTACCCTTGCTTTTACCCTTAAGCTTACCCTTACCCTTACCCTTACCCTTACCCTTACCCTTGCTTTTACCCTTAGGCTTACCCTTACCCTTACCCTTACCCTTACCCTTACCCTTACCCTTACCCTTACCCTTACCCTTACCCTTACCCTTACCCTTACCCTTACCCTTACCCTTACCCTTACCCTTACCCTTACCCTTACCCTTACCCTTACCCTCACCCTTGCTTTTACCCTTAAGCTTACCCTTACCCTTACCCTTACCCTTACCCTTACCCTTACCCTTACCCTTACCCTTACCCTTACCCTTACCCTTACCCTTACCCTTACCCTTACCCTTACCCTTACCCTTACCCTTGCTTTTACCCTTAGGCTTACCCTTACCTTTACCCTTACCCTTACCCTTACCCTTACCCTTACCCTTACCCTTACCCTTGCTTTTACCCTTAAGCTTACCCTTACCCTCACCCTTACCCTTACCCTTGCTTTTCCCTTAAGCTTACCCTTACCCTTACCCTTACCCTTACCCTTACCCTTACCCTTACCCTTACCCTTACCCTTGCTTTTACCCTTAAGCTTACCCTTACCCTTACCCATACCCTTACCCTTACCCTTACCCTTACCCTTACCCTTGCTTTTACCCTTAAGCTTACCCTTACCCTTACCCTTACCCTTACCCTTACCCTTACCCTTACCCTTACCCTTACCCTTACCCTTACCCTTACCCTTACCCTTGATTTTACCCTTAGGCTTACCCTTACCCTTACCCTTACCCTTACCCTTGCTTTTACCCTTAAGCTTACCCTTACACTTACCCTTACCCTTACCCTTACCCTTACCCTTACCCTTACCCTTACCCTTACCCTTACCCTTACCCTTACCCTTGCTTTTACCCTTTGGCTTACCCTTACCTTTACCCTTACCCTTACCCTTACCCTTACCCTTACCCTTACCCTTACCCTTACCCTTACCCTTACCCTTACCCTTACCCTTACCCTTACCCTTACCCTTACCCTTACCCTTGCTTTTACCCTTTGGCTTACCCTTACCTTTACCCTTACCCTTACCCTTACCCTTACCCTTACCCTTACCCTTACCCTTGATTTTACCCTTAGGCTTACCCTTACCCTTACCCTTACCCTTACCCTTGCTTTTACCCTTAAGCTCACCCTTACACTTACCCTTACCCTTACCCTTACCCTTACCTTTACCCTTACCCTTACCCTTACCCTTACCCTTACCGTTACCCTTACCCTTGCTTTTACCCTTAAGCTTACCCTTACCCTTACCCTTACCCTTACCCTTACCCTTACCCTTTCTTTTACCCTTAAGCTTACCCCTACCCTTACCCTTACCCTTACCCTTACCCTTGCTTTTACCCTTAGGCTTACCCTTACCCTTACCCTTACCCTTACCCTTGCTTTTACCCTTAAGCTTACCCTTACACTTACCCTTACCCTTACCCTTACCCTTACCCTTACCCTTACCCTTACCCTTACCCTTACCCTTACCCTTACCCTTACCCTTGCTTTTACCCTTTGGCTTACCCTTACCTTTACCCTTACCCTTACCCTTACCCTTACCCTTACCCTTACCCTTACCCTTACCCTTACCCTTACCCTTACCCTTACCCTTACCCTTGCTTTTACCCTTAAGCTTACCCTTACCCTTACCCTTACCCTTACCCTTACCCTTACCCTTACCCTTACCCTTACCCTTACCCTTACCCTTACCCTTGCTTTTACCCTTAAGCTTACCCTTACCCTTACCCTTACCCTTACCCTTACCCTCACCCTTACCCTTACCCTTACCCTTGCTTATACCCTTAAGCTTACCCTTACCCTTACCCTTACCCTTACCCTTACCCTTACCCTTACCCTTACCCTTACCCTTACCCTTACCCTTACCCTTGCTTTTACCCTTAGGCTTACCCTTACCTTTACCCTTACCCTTACCCTTACCCTTACCCTTACCCTTACCCTTACCCTTACCCTTACCCTTACCCTTACCCTTGCTTTTACCCTTAAGCTTACCCTTACCCTTACCCTTACCCTTACCCTTACCCTTACCCTTACCCTAACCCTTACCCTTGCTTTTACCCTTTAGCTTACCCTTACCCTTACCCTTACCCTTACCCTTACCCTTACCCTTACCCTTACCCTTACCCTTACCCTTACCCTTACCCTTACCCTTACCCTTACCCTTACCCTTACCCTTACCCTTACCCTTACCCTTACCCTTGCTTTTACCCTTAAGCTTACCCTTACCCTTACCCTTACCCTTACCCTTACCCTTACCCTTACCCTTACCCTTACCCTTACCCTTACCCTTACCCTAACCCTTACCCTTGCTTTTACCCTTAAGCTTACCCTTACCCTTACCCTTACCCTTACCCTTACCCTTGCTTTTACCCTTAGGCTTACCCTTACCTTTACCCTTACCCTTACCCTTACCCTTACCCTTACCCTTACCCTTACCCTTACCCTTACCCTTACCCTTGCTTTTACCCTTAAGCTTACCCTTACCCTTACCCTTACCCTTACCCTTACCCTTACCCTTACCCTTACCCTTACCCTTACCCTTACCCTTACCCTTACCCTTGCTTTTACCCTTAAGCTTACCCTTACCCATACCCTTACCCTTACCCTTACCCTTGCTTTTACCCTTAGGCTTACCCTTACCCTTACCCTTACCCTTACCCTTGCTTTTACCCTTAAGCTTACCCTTACCCTTACCCTTACTCTTACCCTTACCCTTACCCTTAACCTTACCCTTACCCTTACCCTTACCCTTACCCTTGCTTTTACCCTTAGGCTTACCCTTACCTTTACCCTTACCCTAACCCTTACCCTTACCCTTACCCTTACCCTTACCCTTGCTTTTACCCTTAAGCTTACCCTTACCCTTACCCTTACCCTTACCCTTACCCTTACCCTTACCCTTGCTTTTACCCTTAAGCTTACCCTTACCCTTACCCTTACCCTTACCCTTACCCTTACCCTTGCTTTTACCCTTAAGCTTACCCTTACCCTTACCCTTACCCTTACCCTTACCCTTACCCTAACCCTTACCCTTGCTTTTACCCTTAAGCTTACCCTTACCCTTACACTTACCCTTACCCTTACCCTTACCTTTACCCTTACCCTTACCCTTACCCTTACCCTTACCCTTACCCTTACCCTTACCCTTACCCTTGCTTTTACCCTTAAGCTTACCCTTACCCTTACCCTTACCCTTACCCTTACCCTTACCCTTACCCTTACCCTTACCCTTGCTTTTACCCTTAAGCTTACCCTTACCCTTACCCTTACCCTTACCCTTACCCTTACCCTTACCCTTGCTTTTACCCTTAGGCTAACCCTTACCTTTACCCTCACCCTTACCCTTACCCTTACCCTTACCCTTACCCTTACCCTTACCCTTGCTTTTACCCTTAAGCTCACCCTTACCCTTACCTCTACCCTTACCCTTACCCTAACCCTTGCTTTTACCCTTAAGCTTACCCTTTCCCTTACCCTTACCCTTACCCTTACCCTTGCTTTTACCCTTAGGCTTACCCTTACCCTTACCCTTACCCTTACCCTTGCTTTTACCCTTAAGCTTACCCTTACCCTTACCCTTACTCTTACCCTTACCCTTACCCTTACCCTTACCCTTACCCTTACCCTTACCCTTACCCTTACCCTTACCCTTACCCTTACCCTTACCCTTACCCTTACCCTTACCCTTGCTTTTACCCTTAGGCTTACCCTTACCTTTACCCTTACCCTAACCCTTACCCTTACCCTTACCCTTACCCTTACCCTTGCTTTTACCCTTAAGCTTACCCTTACCCTTACCCTTACCCTTACCCTTACCCTTACCCTTACCCTTGCTTTTACCCTTAAGCTTACCCTTACCCTTACCCTTACCCTTACCTTTACCCTTACCCTTACCCTTACCCTTACCCTTACCCTTACCCTTACCCTTGCTTTTACCCTTAAGCTTACCCTTACCCTTACCCTTACCCTTACCCTTACCCTTACCCTTACCCTTGCTTTTACCCTTAAGCTTACCCTTACCCTTACCCTCACCCTTACCCTTACCCTTACCCTTACCCTTACCCTTACCCTTACCCTTACCCTTACCCTTACCCTTACCCTTACCCTTGCTTTTACCCTTAAGCTTACCCTTACCCTTACCCTTACCCTTACCCTTACCCTTACCCTTTCCCTTACCCTTAACCTTATCCTTGCTTTTACCCTTAGGCTTACCCTTACCTTTACCCTTACCCTTACCCTTACCCTTACCCTTACCCTTACCCTTGCTTTTACCCTTAAGCTTACCCTTACCCTTACCCTTACCCTTACCCTTAAGCTTACCCTTACCCTTACCCTTACCCTTACCCTTACCCTTACCCTTACCCTTACCCTTACCCTTACCCTTACCCTTACCCTTGCTTTTACCCTTAAGCTTACCCTTACCCTTACCCTTACCCTTACCCTTACCCTTGCTTTTACCCTTAAGCTTACCCTTACCCTTACCCTTACCCTTACCCTTAATCTTTCCCTTTCCCTTACCCTTACCCTTACCCTTACCCTTACCCTTACCCTTACCCTTACCCTTACCCTTACCCTTACCCTTACCCTTACCCTTACCCTTACCCTTACCCTTACCCTTACCCTTGCTTTTACCCTTAAGCTTACCCTTACCCTTACCCTTACCCTTACCCTTAAGCTTACCCTTACCCTTACCCTTACCCTTACCCTCACCCTTACTCTTACCCTTGCTTTTACCCTTAAGTTTACCCTTACCCTTACCCTTACCCTTACCCTTAAGCTTACCCTTACATTTACCCTTACCCTTACCCTTACCCTTACCCTTGCTTTTACCCTTAAGCTTGCCCTTACCCTTACCCTTACCCTTACCCTTAAGCTTACCCTTACCCTTACCCTTACCCTTACCCTTACCCTTACCCTTACCCTTACCCTTACCCTTACCCTTACCCTTACCCTTACCCTTGCTTTTACCCTTAAGCTTACCCTTACCCTTACCCTTACCCTTACCCTTGCTTTTACCCTTAAGCTTACCCTTACCCTTACCCTTACCCTTACCCTTAAGCTTACCCTTACCCTTACCCTTACCCTTACCCTTACCCTTACCCTTACCCTTACCCTTACCCTTACCCTTACCCTTACCCTTGCTTTTACCCTTAAGCTTACCCTTACCCTTACCCTTAACCTTACCCTTACCCTTACCCTTACCCTTACCCTTACCCTTGCTTTTACCCTTAGGCTTACCCTTACCTTTACCCTTACCCTTACCCTTACCCTTACCCTTACCCTTACCCTTACCCTTACCCTTACCTTTACCCTTACCCTTGCTTTTACCCTTAAGCTTACCCTTACCCTTACCCTTACCCTTACCCTTACCCTTACCCTTACCCTTACCCTTACTCTTGCTTTTACCCTTAAGCTTACCCTTACCCTTACCCTTACCCTTACCCTTACCCTTGCCTTAACCCTTAGGCTTACCCTTACCCTTTCCCTTACCCTTACCCTTGCTTTTACCCTTAAGCTTACCCTTACCCTTACCCTTACCCTTACCCTTACCCTTACCCTTACCCTTACCCTTACCCTTACCCTTACCCTTACCCTTACCCTTACCCTTGCCTTAACCCTTAAGCTTACCCTTACCCTTACCCTTACCCTTACCCTTACCCTTACCCTTACCCTTACCCTTACTTTTACCCTTAGGCTTACCCTTACCTTTACCCTTACCCTTACCCTTACCCTTACCCTTACCCTTGCTTTTACCCTTAAGCTTACCCTTACCCTTACCCTTACCCTTACCCTTACCCTTACCCTTACCCTTGCTTTTACCCTTAAGCTTACCCTTACCCTTACCCTTACCCTTACCCTTACCCTTACCCTTACCCTTACCCTCACCCTTGCTTTTACCCTTAAGCTTACCCTTACCCTTACCCTTACCCTTACCCTTACCCTTACCCTTGCTTTTACCCTTAAGCTTACCCTTACCCTTACCCTTACCCTTACCCTTACCCTTGCTTTTACCCTTAGGCTTACCCTTACCCTTACCCTTACCCTTACCCTTGCTTTTACCCTTAAGCTTACCCTTACCCTTACCCTTACCCTTACTCTTACCCTTACCCTTACCCTTACCCTTACCCTTGCTTTTACCCTTAGGCTTACCCTTACCTTTACCCTTACCCTTACCCTAACCCTTACCCTTACCCTTACCCTTACCCTTACCCTTACCCTTGCTTTTACCCTTAAGCTAACCCTTACCCTTACCCTTACCCTTACCCTTAACCTTACCCTTACCCTTGCTTTTACCCTTAAGCTCACCCTTACCCTTACCCTTACCCTTACCCTTACACTTACCCTTACCCTGACCCTTACCCTTGCTTTTACCCTTAAGCTTACCCTTACCCTTACCCTTACCCTTACCCTTACCCTTGCTTTTACCCTTAAGCCCTTACCCTTACCCTTACCCTTACCCTTACCCTTGCTTTTACCCTTAAGCTTACCCTTACCCTTACCCTTACCCTTAAGCTTACCCTTACCCTTACACTTACCCTTACCCTTACCCTTACCCTTACCCTTGCTTTTACCCTTAAGCTTACCCTTACCCTTACCCTTACCCTTACCCTAACCCTTACCCTTAACCTTACCCTTACCCTTACCCTTACCCTTACCCTTACCCTTACCCTTACCCTTGCTTTTACCCTTAGGCTTACCCTTACCTTTACCCTTACCCTTACCCTTACCCTTACCCTTACCCTTACCCTAACCCTTACCCTTAACCTTACCCTTACCCTTACCCTTACCCTTACCCTTACCCTTACCCTTGCTTTTACCCTTAAGCTTACCCTTACCCTTACCCTTACCCTTACCCTTACCCTTACCCTTACCCTTACCCTTACCCTTACCCTTACCCTTACCCTTGCTTTTACCCTTGAGCATACCCTTACCCTTACCCTTACCCTTACCCTTACCCTTACCCTTACCCTTACCCTTACCCTTACCCTTGCTTTTACCCTTAAGCTTACCCTTACCCTTACCCTTACTCTTACCCTTACCCTTACCCTTACCCTTACCCTTGCTTTTACCCTTAAGCTTACCCTTACCCTTACCTTTACCCTTACCCTTACCCTTACCCTTACCCTTACCCTTACCCTTACCCTTACCCTTACCCTTACCCTTACCCTTACCCTTACCCTTACCCTTACCCTTACCCTTGCTTTTACCCTTAGGCTTACCCTTACCTTTAGCCTTACCCTTACCCTTACCCTTACCCTTACCCTTACCCTTGCTTTTACCCTTAAGCTTACCCTTACCCTTACCCTTACCCTTACCCTTACCCTTACCCTTACCCTTGCTTTTACCCTTAAGCTTACCCTTACCCTTACCCTTACCCTTACACTTACCCTTGCTTTTACCCTTAGGCTTACCCTTACCCTTACCCTTACCCTTACCCTTACCCTTACCCTTAAGCTTACCCTTACCCTTACCCTTACCCTTACCCTTACCCTTACCCTTACCCTTACCCTTACCCTTACCCTTGCTTTTACCCTTAAGCTTACCCTTACCCTTACCCTTACCCTTACCCTTACCCTTACCCTTACCCTTACCCTTACCCTTACCCTTGCTTTGACCCTTAGGCTTACCCTTACCTTTACCCTTACCCTTACCCTTACCCTTACCCTTACCCTTACCCTTACCCTTACCCTTACCCTCACCCTTGCTTTTACCCTTAGGCTTACCCTTACCCTTACCCTTACCCTTACCCTTGCTTTTACCCTTAAGCTTACCCTTACCCTTACCCTTACCCTTACCCTTACCCTTACCCTCACCCTTACCCTTACCCTTACCCTTACCCTTACCCTTACCCTTACCCTTGCTTTTACCCTTAGGCTTAACCTTACCTTTACCCTTACCCTTACCCTTACCCTTACCCTTACCCTTACCCTTACCCTTACCCTTACCCTTACCCTTACCCTTACCCTTACCCTTGCTTTTACCCTTAAGCTTACCCTTACCCTTACCCTTACCCTTACCCTTACCCTTACCCTCACCCTTGCTTTTACCCTTAAGCTTACCCTTACCCTTACCCTTACCCTTACCCTCACCCTTACCCTTACCCTTACCCTTGCTTATACCCTTAAGCTTACCCTTATCCTTACCCTTACCCTTACCCTTACCCTTACCCTTACCCTTACCCTTACCTTTACCCTTACCCTTACCCTTACCCTTACCCTTACCCTTACCCTTACCCTTACCCTTACCCTTACCCTTACCCTTGCTTTTACCCTTAGGCTTACCCTTACCTTTACCCTTACCCTTACCCTTACCCTTACCCTTACCCTTACCCTTACCCTTACCCTTACCCTTGCTTTTACCCTTAAGCTTACCCTTACCCTTACCCTTACCCTTACCCTAACCCTTACCCTTGCTTTTACCCTTAAGCTTACCCTTACCCTTACCCTTACCCTTACCCTTACCCTTACCCTTACCCTTACCCTTACCCTTACCCTTACCCTTACCCTTACCCTTGCTTTTACCCTTAAGCTTACCCTTACCCTTACCCTTACCCTTACCCTTACCCTTACCCTTACCCTTATCCTTACCCTTGCTTTTACCCTTAAGCTTACCCTTACCCTTACCCTTACCCTTACCCTTACCCTTACCCTTACCCTTACCCTTACCCTTGCTTTTACTCTTAGGCTTACTCTTACCTTTACCCTTACCCTTACCCTTACCCTTACCCTTACCCTCACCCTTACCCTTACCCTTGCTTTTACCCTTAAGCTTACCCTTACCCTTACCCTTACCCTTACCCTTACCCTTGCTTTTACCCTTAAGCTTACCCTTACCCTTACCCTTAACCTTACCCTTACCCTTGCTTTTACCCTTAGGCTTACCCTTACCCCTACCCTTACCCTTACCCTTGCTTCTACCCTTAAGCTTACCCTTACCCTTACCCTTACTCTTACCCTTACCCTTACCCTTACCCTTACCCTTACCCTTACCCTTACCCTTACCCTTACCCTTACCCTTACCCTTACCCTTGCTTTTACCCTTAGGCTCACCCTTACCTTTACCCTTACCCTAACCCTTACCCTTACCCTTACCCTTACCCTTACCCTTGCTTTTACCCTTAAGCTTACCCTTACCCTTACCCTTACCCTTACCCTTACCCTTACCCTTACCCTTACCCTTACCCTTACCCTTACCCTTACCCTTACCCTTACCCTTACCCTTACCCTTACCCTTGCTTTTACCCTTAAGCTTACCCTTACCCTTACCCTTACCCTTACCCTTACCCTTACCCTTACCCTTACCCTTGCTTTTACCCTTAAGCTTACCCTTACCCTTACCCTTACCCTTACCCTTACCCTTACCCTTACCCTTACCCTTGCTTTTACCCTTAGGCTTACCCTTACCTTTACCCTTACCCTTACCCTTACCCTTACCCTTACCCTTGCTTTTACCCTTAAGCTTACCCTTACCCTTACCCTTACCCTTAAGCTTACCCTTACCCTTACCCTTACGTTTACCCTTACCCTTACCCTTACCCTTACCCTTACCCTTACCCTTACCCTTACCCTTACCCTTACCCTTGCTTTTACCCTTAAGCTTACCCTTACCCTTACCCTTACCCTTACCCTTACCCTTGCTTTTACCCTTAAGCTTACCCTTACACTTACCCTTACCCTTAAGCTTACCCTTACCCTTACCCTTACCCTTACCCTTACCCTTACCCTTACCCTTACCCTTACCCTTACCCTTACCCTTACCCTTACCCTTACCCTTACCCTTACCCTTGCTTTTACCCTTAAGCTTACCCTTACCCTTACCCTTACCCTTACCCTCAAGCTTACCCTTACCCTTACCCTTACCCTTACCCTTAACCTTACCCTTGCTTTTACCCTTAAGCTTACCCTTACCCTTACCCTTACCCTTACCCTTAAGCTTACCCTTACCCTTACCCTTACCCTTACCCTTACCCTTGCTTTTACCCTTAAGCTTACCCTTACCCTTACCCTTACCCTTACCCTTAAGCTTACCCTTACCCTTACCCTTACCCTTACCCTTACCCTTACCCTTACCCTTACCCTTGCTTTTACCCTTAAGCTTACCCTTACCCTTACCCTTACCCTTACCCTTACCCTTGCTTTTACCCTTAGGCTTACCCTTACCCTTACCCTTACCCTTGCTTTTACCCTTAAGCTTACCTTTACCCTTACCCTTACCCTTACCCTTACCCTTACCCTTACCCTTACCCTTACCCTTACCCTTACCCTTACCCTTACCCTTACCCTTACCCTTACCCTTACCCTTACCCTTACCCTTGCTTTTACCCTTAGGCTTACCCTTACCTTTACCCTTACCCTTACCCTTACCCTTACCCTTGCTTTTACCCTTAAGCTTACCCTTACCCTTACCCTTACCCTTACCCTTACCCTTACCCTTACCCTTACCCTTACCCTTACCCTTACCCTTACCCTTACCCTTGCTTTTACCCTTAAGCTTACCCTTACCCTTACCCTTACCCTTACCCTTACCCTTACCCTTACCCTTACCCTTACCCTTACCCTTACCCTTGCTTTTACCCTTAAGCTTACCCTTACCCTTACCCTTACCCTTACCCTTACCCTTACCCTTACCCTTATCCTTACCCTTGCTTTTACCCTTAAGCTTACCCTTACCCTTACCCTTACCCTTACCCTTACCCTTACCCTTACCCTTACCCTTGCTTTTACTCTTAGGCTTACTCTTACCTTTACCCTTACCCTTACCCTTACCCTTACCCTTACCCTCACCCTTACCCTTACCCTTGCTTTTACCCTTAAGCTTACCCTTACCCTTACCCTTACCCTTACCCTTACCCTTGCTTTTACCCTTAAGCTTACCCTTACCCTTACCCTTAACCTTACCCTTACCCTTGCTTTTACCCTTAGGCTTACCCTTACCCCTACCCTTACCCTTACCCTTGCTTTTACCCTTAAGCTTACCCTTACCCTTACCCTTACTCTTACCCTTACCCTTACCCTTACCCTTACCCTTACCCTTACCCTTACCCTTACCCTTACCCTTACCCTTACCCTTACCCTTACCCTTACCCTTACCCTTGCTTTTACCCTTAGGCTCACCCTTACCTTTACCCTTACCCTAACCCTTACCCTTACCCTTACCCTTACCCTTACCCTTGCTTTTACCCTTAAGCTTACCCTTACCCTTACCCTTACCCTTACCCTTACCTTTACCCTTACCCTTACCCTTACCCTTACCCTTACCCTTACCCTTACCCTTACCCTTACCCTTACCCTTACCCTTACCCTTGCTTTTACCCTTAAGCTTACCCTTACCCTTACCCTTACCCTTACCCTTACCCTTACCCTTACCCTTACCCTTGCTTTTACCCTTAAGCTTACCCTTACCCTTACCCTTACCCTTACCCTTACCCTTACCCTTACCCTTACCCTTACCCTTACCCTTGCTTTTACCCTTAGGCTTACCCTTACCTTTACCCTTACCCTTACCCTTACCCTTACCCTTACCCTTGCTTTTACCCTTAAGCTTACCCTTACCCTTACCCTTACCCTTAAGCTTACCCTTACCCTTACCCTTACCCTTACCCTTACCCTTACCCTTACCCTTACCCTTACCCTTACCCTTACCCTTACCCTTACCCTTACCCTTACCCTTACGCTTGCTTTTACCTTTAAGCTTACCCTTACCCTTACCCTTGCTTTTACCCTTAAGCTTACCCTTACCCTTACCCTTACCCTTAAGCTTACCCTTACCCTTACCCTTACCCTTACCCTTACCCTTACCCTTACCCTTACCCTTACCCTTACCCTTACCCTTACCCTTACCCTTGCTTTTACCCTTAAGCTTACCCTTACCCTTACCCTTACCCTTACCTTCAAGCTTACCCTTACCCTTACCCTTACCCTTACCCTTAACCTTACCCTTGCTTTTACCCTTAAGCTTACCCTTACCCTTACCCTTACCCTTAAGCTTACCCTTACCCTTACCCTTACCCTTACCCTTACCCTTGCTTTTACCCTTAAGCTTACCCTTACCCTTACCCTTACCCTTACCCTTAAGCTTACCCTTACCCTTACCCTTACCCTTACCCTTACCCTTACCCTTACCCTTACCCTTACCCTTACCCTTACCCTTACCCTTGCTTTTACCCTTAAGCTTACCCTTACCCTTACCCTTACCCTTACCCTTACCCTTGCTTTTACCCTTAAGCTTACCCTTACCCTTACCCTTATCCTTACCCTTAAGCTTACCCTTACCCTTACCCTTACCCTTACTCTTACCCTTATCCTTACCCTTACCCTTACCCTTACCCTTGCTTTTACCCTTAAGCTTACCCTTACCCTTACCATTACCCTTACCCTTACCCTTACCATTGCTTTTACCCTTAGGCTTACCCTTACCTTTACCCTTACCCTTACCCTTACCCTTACCCTTACCCTTACCCTTACCCTTACCCTTACCCTTGCTTTTACCCTTAAGCTTACCCTTACCCTTACCCTTACCCTTACCCTTACCCTTACCCTTACCCTTGCTTTTACCCTTAAACTTACCCTTACCCTTACCCTTACCCTTACCCTTACCCTTGCTTTTACCCTTAGGCTTACCCTTACCCTTACCCTTACCCTTACCCTTGCTTTTACCCTTAAGCTTACCTTTACCCTTACCCTTACTCTTACCCTTACCCTTACCCTTACCCTTACCCTTACCCTTACCCTTACCCTTACCCTTACCCTTACCCTTACCCTTACCCTTACCCTTACCCTTACCCTTACCCTTACCCTTACCCTTACCCTTACCCTTACCCTTACCCTTACCCTTACCCTTACCCTTACCCTTACCCTTACCCTTGCTTTTACCCTTAGGCTTACCCTTACCTTTACCCTTACCCTTACCCTTACCCTTACCCTTACCCTTGCTTTTACCCTTAAGCTTACCCTTACCCTTACCCTTACCCTTACCCTTACCCTTACCCTTACCCTTACCCTCACCCTTACACTTACCCTTACCCTTACCCTTGCTTTTACCCTTAAGCTTACCCTTACCCTTACCCTTACCCTTACCCTTACCCTTACCCTTACCCTTACCCTCACCCTCACCCTTGCTTTTACCCTTAAGCTTACCCTTACCCTTACCCTTACCCTTACTCTTACCCTTACCCTTGCTTTTACCCTTAAGCTTACCCTTACCCTTACCCTTACCCTTACCCTTACCCTTACCCTTGCTTTTACCCTCAGGCTTACCCTTACCCTTACCCTTACCCTTACCCTTACCCTTGCTTTTACCCTTAAGCTTACCCTTACCCTTACCCTTACCCTTACTCTTACCCTTACCCTTACCCTTACCCTTGCTTTTACCCTTAGGCTTACCCTTACCTTTACCCTTACCCTTACCCTTACCCTTACCCTTACCCTTACCCTTACCCTTACCCTTACCCTTGCTTTTACCCTTAAGCTTACCCTTACCCTTACCTTTACCCTTACCCTTACCCTTACCCTTACCCTTACCCTTACCCTTGCTTTTACCCTTAAGCTCACCCTTACCCTTACCCTTACCCTTACCCTTACCCTAACCCTTACTCTTACCCTTACCCTTGCTTTTACCCTTAAGCTTACCCTTACCCTTACCCTTACCCTTACCCTTAAGCTTACCCTTACCCTTACCCTTACCCTTACCCTTACCCTTACCCTTACCCTTACCCTTACCCTTGCTTTTACCCTTAAGCTTACCCTTACCCTTACCCTTAACCTTACCCTTACCCTTGCTTTTACCCTTAAGCTTACCCTTACCCTTACCCTTACCCTTACCCATAAGCTTACCCTTACCCTTACCCTTACCCTTACCCTTACCCTTACCCTTACCCTTGCTTTTACCCTTAAGCTTACCCTTACCCTTACCCTTACCCTTACCCTTACCCTTACCCTTACCCTTACCCTTACCCTTACCCTTACCCTTACCCTTACCCTTACCCTTACCCTTACCCTTACCCTTACCCTTACCCTTACCCTTGCTTTTACCCTTAGGCTTACCCTTACCTTTACCCTTACCATTACCCTAACCCTTACCCTTACCCTTACCCTTACCCTTACCCTTGCTTTTACCCTTAAGCTTACCCTTACCCTTACCCTTACCCTTACCCTTACCCTTACCCTTACCCTTATCCTTACCCTTACCCTTACCCTTACCCTTACCCTTACCCTTACCCTTACCCTTACCCTTACCCTTACCCTTACCCTTACCCTTACCCTTACCCTTACCCTTACCCTTACCCTTACCCTTACCCTTGCTTTTACCCTCAAGCTTACCCTTACCCTTACCCTTACCCTTACCCTTACCCTTACCCTTACCCTTGCTTTTACCCTTAAGCTTACCCTTACCCTTACTCTTACCCCTACCCTTACCCTTACCCTTACCCTTACCCTTACCCTTACCCTTACCCTTGCTTTTACCCTTAGGCTTACCCTCACCTTTACCCTTACCCTTACCCTTACCCTTACCCTTACCCTTACCCTTACCCTTGATTTTACCCTTAAGCTTACCCTTACCCTCACCCTTACCCTTACCCTTAGCCTTACCTTTACCCTTGCTTTTACCCTTAAGCTTACCCTTACCCTTACCCTTACCCTTACCCTTACCCTTGCTTTTACCCTTAGGCTTACCCTTACCCTTACCCTTACCCTTACCCTTAAGCTTACCCTTACCCTTACCCTTACCCTTACCCTTACCCTTACCCTTACCCTTACCCTTACCCTTACCCTTACCCTTACCCTTACCCTTACCCTTGCTTTTACCCTTAAGCTTACCCTTACCCTTACCCTTACCCTTACCCTTACCCTTACCCTTACCCTTACCCTTACCCTTACCCTTACCCTTACCCTTACCCTTACCCTTACCCTTACTTAGGGTAAGGGTAAGGGTAAGCTTAAGGGTAAAAGCAAGGGTAAGGGTAAGGGTAAGGGTAAGGGTAAGCCTAAGGGTAAAAGCAAGGATAAGGGTAAGGGTAAGGGTAAGGGTAAGGGTAAGCTTAAGGGTAAAAGCAAGGGTAAGGGTAAGGCTAAGGGTAAGGGTAAGGGTAAGGGTAAGGGTAAGCTTAAGGGTAAAAGCAAGGGTAAGGGTAAGGGTAAGGGTAAGGGTAAGGGTAAGGGTAAGGGTAAGGGTAAAGGTGAGGGTAAGCCTAAGGGTAAAAGCAAGGGCAAGGGTAAGGGTAAGGGTAAGGGCTTTTACCCTTAGGCTTACCCTTACTTTTACCCTTACCCTTACCCTTACCCTTACCCTTATCCTTACCCTTACCCTTACCCTTACCCTTGCTTTTACCCTTAAGCTTACCCTTACCCTTACCTTTACCCTTACCCTTACCCTTACCCTTACCCTTACCCTTGCTTTTACCCTTAAGCTCACCCTTACCCTTACCCTTACCCTTACCCTTACCCTTACCCTAACCCTTACTCTTACCCTTACCCTTGCTTTTACCCTTAAGCTTACCCTTACCCTTACCCTTACCCTTACCCTTAAGCTTACCCTTACCCTTACCCTTACCCTTACCCTTACCCTTACCCTTACCCTTACCTAAGGGTAAGGGTAAGCCCTTACCCTTGCTTTTACCCTTAAGCTTACCCTTACCCTTACCCTTACCCTTACCCTTACCCTTGCTTTTACCCTTAAGCTTACCCTTACCCTTACCCTTACCCTTACCCTTAAGCTTACCCTTACCCTTACCCTTACCCTTACCCTTACCCTTACCCTTGCTTTTACCCTTAAGCTTACCCTTACCCTTACCCTTACCCTTACCCTTACCCTTACCCTTACCCTTACCCTTACCCTTACCCTTACCCTTACCCTTACCCTTACCCTTACCCTTACCCTTGCTTTTACCCATAGGCTCACCCTTACCTTTACCCTTACCATTACCCTTACCCTTACCCTTACCCTTACCCTTACCCTTACCCTTGCTTTTACCCTTAAGCTTACCCTTACCCTTACCCTTACCCTTACCCTTACCCTTACCCTTACCCTTACCCTTACCCTTACCCTTACCCTTACCCTTACCCTTACCCTTACCCTTACCCTTACCCTTACCCTTACCCTTACCCTTACCCTTACCCTTGCTTTTACCCTTAAGCTTACCCTTACCCTTACCCTTACCCTTACCCTTACCCTTACCCTTACCCTTACCCTTGCTTTTACCCTTAAGCTTACCCTTACCCTTACTCTTACCCCTACCCTTACCCTTACCCTTACCCTTACCCTTACCCTTACCCTTACCCTTGCTTTTACCCTTAGGCTTACCCTCACCTTTACCCTTACCCTTACCCTTACCCTTACCCTTACCCTTACCCTTACCCTTACCCTTACCCTTACCCTTACCCTTACCTTACCCTTACCCTTACCCTTACCCTTACCCTTACCCTTACCCTTACCCTTACCCTTACCCTTGCTTTTACCCTTAAGCTTACCCTTACCCTTACCCTTACCCTTACCCTTACCCTTGCTTTTACCCTTAGGCTTACCCTTACCCTTACCCTTACCCTTACCCTTAAGCTTACCCTTACCCTTACCCTTACCCTTACCCTTACCCTTACCCTTACCCTTACCCTTACCCTTACCCTTACCCTTACCCTTACCCTTGCTTTTACCCTTAAGCTTACCCTTACCCTTACCCTTACCCTTACCCTTACCCTTACCCTTACCCTTACCCTTACCGTTACCCTTACCCTTACCCTTACCCTTACTTAGGGTAAGGGTAAGGGTAAGCTTAAGGGTAAAAGCAAGGGTAAGGGTAAGGGTAAGGGTAAGGGTAAGGGTAAGGGTAAGGGTAAGCTTAAGGGTAAGGGTAAGGGTAAAGGGTAAGGGTAAGATTAAGGGTAAAAGCAAGGGTAAGGGTAAGGGTAAGGGTAAGGGTAAGGGTAAGCTTAAGGGTAAGGGTAAGGGTAAGGGTAAGGGTAAGCTTAAGGGTAAGGTTAAGGGTAAGGGTAAGGGTAAGGGTAAGGGTAAGGGTAAGGGTAAGGGTAAGCTTAAGGGTAAGGGTAAGGGTAAGGGTAAGGGTAAGCTTAAGGGTAAAAGCAAGGGTAAGGGTAAGGGTAAGGGTAAGGGTAAGGGTAAGGGTAAGGGTAAGGGTAAGGGTAAGGGTAAGGGTAAGGGTAAGGGTAAGGGTAAGGGTAAGGGTAAGCTTAAGGGTAAGGGTAAGGGTAAGGGTAAGCTTTAGGGTAAAAGCAAGGGTAAGGGTAAGGGTAAGGGTAAGGGTAAGCTTAAGGGTAAAAGCAAGGGTAAGGGTAAGGGTAAGGGTAAGGGTAAGGGTAAGGGTAAGGGTAAGGGTAAGGGTAAGGGTAAGGGTAAGGGTAAGCTTAAGGGTAAGGGTAAGGGTAAGGGTAAGCTTAAGGGTAAAAGCAAGGGTAAGGGTAAGGGTAAGGGTAAGGGTAAGGGTAAAGGTAAGGGTAAGCCTAAGGGTAAAAGCAAGGGTAAGGGTAAGGGTAAGGGTAAGGGTAAGGGTAAGGGTAAGGGTAAGCTTAAGGGTAAAAGCAAGGGTAAGGGTAAGGGTAAGGGTAAGGGTAAGGGTAAGGGTAAGGGTAAGGGTAAGGGTAAGGGTAAGGGTAAGGGTAAGGGTAAGCTTAAGGGTAAAATCAAGGGTAAGGGTAAGGGTAAGGGTAAGGGTAAGGGTAAGGGTAAGGGTAAGGGTAAGGGTAAGGGTAAGGGTAAGCTTAAGGGTAAAAGCAATGGTAAGGGTAAGGGTAAGGGTAAGGGTAAGGGTTAGGGTGAGGGTAAAGGTAAGGTTAGCCTAAGGGTAAAAGCAAGGGTAAGGGTAAGGGTAAGGGTAAGGGTAAGGGTAAGGGTAAGGGTAAGGGTAAGGGTAAGGGTAAGGGTAAGGGTAAGGGTAAGGGTAAGGGTAAGAGTAAGGGTAAGGGTAAGGGTAAGCTTAAGGGTAAAAGCAAGGGTAAGGGTAAGGGTAAGGGTAAGGGTAAGCCTAAGGGTAAAAGCAAGGGTAAGGGTGAGGTTAAGGGTAAGGGTAAGGGTAAGCTTAAGGGTAAAAGCAAGAGTAAGGGTAAGGGTAAGGGTAAGGGTAAGGGTAAGCTTAAGGGTAAAAGCAAGGGTAAGGGTAAGGGTGAGGGTAAGGGTAAGGGTAAGTGTAAGGGTAAAGGTAAGGGTAAGCCTAAGAGTAAAATCAAGGGTAAGGGTAAGGGTAAGGGTAAGGGTAAGGGTAAGGGTAAGGGTAAGGGTAAGGGTAAGGGTAAGGGTAAGGGTAAGCTTAAGGGTAAAAGCAAGGGTAAGGATAAGGGTAAGGGTAAGGGTAAGGGTAAGGGTAAGGGTAAGGGTAAGGGTAAGCTCAAGGGTAAAAGCAAGGGTAAGGGTAAGGGTAAGGGTAAGGGTAAGGGTAAGCTTACCCTTACCCTTACCCTTACCCTTACACTTACCCTTGCTTTTACCCTTAGGCTTACCCTTATCCTTACCCTTACCCTTACACTTAAGCTTACCCTTACCCTTACCCTTACCCTTACCCTTACCCTCACCCTTACCCTTACAATTACCCTTACCCTTACCCTTGCTTTTACCCTTAAGCTTACCCTTACCCTTACCCTTACCCTTACCCTTACCCTTACCCTTACCCTTACCCTTACCCTTACCCTTACCCTAACCCTTACCCTTGCTTTGACCCTTAGGCTTACCCTTACCTTTACACTTACCCTTACCCTTATCCTTACCCTTACCCTTACCCTTACCCTTACCCTTACCCTTACCCTTGCTTTTACCCTTAAGCTTACCCTTACCCTTACCCTTACCCTTGCTTTTACCCTTAAGCTTACCCTTACCCTTACCCTTACCCTTACCCTTACCCTTGCTTTTACCCTTAGGCTTACCCTTACCCTTACCCTTACCCTTGCTTTTACCCTTAAGCTTACCCTTACCCTTACCCTTACCCTTACCCTTACCCTTACCCTTACCCTTACCCTTACCCTTACCCTTACCCTTACCCTTACCCTTACCCTTACCCTTACCCTTACCCTTACCCTTACCCTTACCCTTGCTTTTACCCTTAGGCTTAACCTTACCTTTACCCTTACCCTTACCCTTACCCTTACCCTTACCCTTACCCTTACCCTTACCCTTACCCTTACCCTTACCCTTACCCTTACCCTTACCCTTACCCTTACCCTTGCTTTTACCCTTAAGCTTACCCTTACCCTTACCCTTACCCTTACCCTTACCCTTACCCTTACCCTTGCTTTTACCCTTAAGCTTACCCTTACCCTTACCCTTACCCTTACCCTCACCCTAACCCTTACCCTCACCCTTACCCTTACCCTTACCCTTGCTTATACCCTTAAGCTTACCCTTACCCTTACCCTTACCCTTACCCTTACCCTTACCCTTACCCTTACCCTTACCCTTACCCTTACCCTTACCCTTACCCTTACCCTTACCCTTACCCTTACCCTTACCCTTGCTTTTACCCTTAGGCTTACCCTTACCTTTACCCTTACCCTTACCCTTACCCTTACCCTTACCCTTACCCTTACCCTTGCTTTTACCCTTAAGCTTACCCTTACCCTTACCCTTACCCTTACCCTTACCCTAACCCTTACCCTTGCTTTTACCCTTAAGCTTACCCTTACCCTTACCCTTACCCTTACCCTTACCCTTACCCTTACCCTTACCCTTACCCTTACCCTTGCTTTTACCCTTAAGCTTACCCTTACCCTTACCCTTACCCTTACCCTTACCCTTACCCTTATCCTTACCCTTGCTTTTACCCTTAAGCTTACCCTTACCTTACCCTTACCCTTACCCTTACCCCTTACCTTACCTTTACCTTACCCTTACCCTTACCCTTACCCTTCCCTTACCCTTGCTTTTACTCTTAGGCTTACCCTTACCTTTACCCTTACCCTTACCCTTACCCTTAACCTCACCCTTACCCTTACCCTTGCTTTTACCCTTAAGCTTACCCTTACCCTTACCCTTACCCTTACCCTTGCTTTTACCCTAAAGCTTACCCTTACCCTTACCCTTAACCTTACCCTTACCCTTGCTTTTACCCTTAGGCTTACCCTTACCCTTACCCTTACCCTTACCCTTGCTTTTACCCTTAAGCTTACCCTTACCCTTACCCTTACTCTAACCCTTACCCTTACCCTTACCCTTACCCTTACCTTTGCTTTTACCCTTAGGCTTACCCTTACCTTTACCCTTACCCTAACCCTTACCCTTACCCTTACCCTTACCCTTACCCTTGCTTTTACCCTTAAGCTTACCCTTACCCTTACCCTTACCCTTACT
>CAUEHS010000914.1:0-37721 GCA_958510865.1 Myrrha octodecimguttata
TTCTTCGTCAAATGACAAGTATAGTATCTTTCGAACCAATGCTCTGATTCGACTGAAATTTTCACCAATCATTCCTCTTCACAATCCAGAATAACGATTCAAAAATAAAAAGTCTAACTTTCGAAACAACTGAGATACAGGGTGTTCTTCGTCAAATGACAGGTATAGTATCTTTCGAACCAATGCTCTGATTCGACTGAAATTTTCACCAATCATTCCTCTTCAAAATCCAGAATAACGTTCCAAAAATAAAAAGTCTTACTTTCGAAACAACTGAGATACAGGGTGTTCTTCGTCAAATGACAGGTATAGTATCTTTCGAACCAATGCTCTGATTCGACTGAAATTTTCACCAATCATTCCTCTTCACAATCCAGAATAACGTTTCAAAAATAAAAAGTCTTACTTCCGAAACAACTGAGATACAGGGTGTTCTTCGTCAAATGACAAGTATAGTATCTTTCGAACCAATGCTCTGATTCGACTGAAATTTTCACCAATCATTCCTCTTCACAATCCAGAATAACGATTCAAAAATAAAAAGTCTAACTTTCGAAACAACTGAGATACAGGGTGTTCTTCGTCAAATGACAGGTATAGTATCTTTCGAACCAATGCTCTGATTCGAATGAAATTTTTACCAATCATTCCTCTTCACAATCCAGAATAACGTTCCAAAAATAAAAAGTCTAACTTTCGAAACAACTGAGATACAGGGTGTTCTTCGTCAAATGACAGGTATAGTATCTTTCGAACCAATGCTCTGATTCGACTGAAATTTTCACCAATCACTCCTCTTCACAATCCAGAATAACGATTCAAAAATAAAAAGTCTAACTTTCGAAACAACTGAGATACAGGGTGTTCTTCGTCAAATGACAGGTATAGTATCTTTCGAACCAATGCTCTGATTCGACTGAAATTTTCACCAATCATTCCTCTTCGAAATCCAGAATAACGTTCCAAAAATAAAAAGTCTAACTTTCGAAACAACTGAGATACAGGGTGTTCTTCGTCAAATGACAGGTATAGTATCTTTCGAACCAATGCTCTGATTCGACTGAAATTTTCACCAATCATTCCTCTTCACAATCCAGAATAACGATTCAAAAATAAAAAGTCTAACTTTCGAAACAACTGAGATACAGGGTGTTCTTCGTCAAATGACAGGTATAGTATCTTTCGAACCAATGCTCTGATTCGACTGAAATTTTCACCAATCATTCCTCTTCAAAATCCAGAATAACGTTCCAAAAATAAAAAGTCTAACTTTCGAAACAACTGAGATACAGGGTGTTCTTCGTCAAATGACAGGTATAGTATCTTTCGAACCAATGCTCTGATTCGACTGAAATTTTCACCAATCATTCCTTTTCAAAATCCAGAATAACGTTCCAAAAATAAAAAGTCTTACTTTCGAAACAACTGAGATACAGGGTGTTCTTCGTCAAATGACAGGTATAGTATCTTTCGAACCAATGCTCTGATTCGACTGAAATTTTCACCAATCATTCCTCTTCACAATCCAGAATAACGTTTCAAAAATAAAAAGTCTTACTTCCGAAACAACTGAGATACAGGGTGTTCTTCGTCAAATGACAGGTATAGTATCTTTCGAACCAATGCTCTGATTCGACTGAAATTTTCACCAATCATTCCTCTTCACAATCCAGAATAACGTTTCAAAAATAAGAAGTCTAACTTTCGAAACAACTGAGATACAGGGTGTTCTTCGTCAAATGACAGGTATAGTATCTTTCGAACCAATGCTCTGATTCGACTGAAATTTTCACCAATCATTCCTCTTCACAATCCAGAATAACGTTCCAAAAATAAAAAGTCTAACTTTCGAAACAACTGAGATACAGGGTGTTCTTCGTACAAATGACAGGTATAGTATCTTTCGAACCAATGCTCTGATTCGACTGAAATTTTCACCAATCATTCCTCTTCACAATCCAGAATAACGTTCCAAAAATAAAAAGTCTAACTTTCGAAACAACTGAGATACAGGGTGTTCTTCGTCAAATGACAAGTATAGTATCTTTCGAACCAATGCTCTGATTCGACTGAAATTTTCACCAATCATTCCTCTTCACAATCCAGAATAACGATTCAAAAATAAAAGTCTAACTTTCGAAACAACTGAGATACAGGGTGTTCTTCGTCAAATGACAGGTATAGTATCTTTCGAACCAATGCTCTGATTCGACTGAAATTTTCACCAATCATTCCTCTTCACAATCCAGAATAACGATTCAAAAATAAAAAGTCTAACTTTCGAAACAACTGAGATACAGGGTGTTCTTCGTCAAATGACAGGTATAGTATCTTTCGAACCAATGCTCTGATTCGACTGAAATTTTCACCAATCATTCCTCTTCACAATCCAGAATAACGATTCAAAAATAAAAGGTCTTACTTTCGAAACAACTGAGATACAGGGTGTTCTTCGTCAAATGACATGTATAGTATCTTTCGAACCAATGCTCTGATTCGACTGAAATTTTCACCAATCATTCCTCTTCACAATCCAGAATAACGTTTCAAAAATAAAAAGTCTAACTTTCGAAACAACTGAGATACAGGGTGTTCTTCGTCAAATGACAGGTATAGTATCTTTCGAACCAATGCTCTGATTCGACTGAAATTTTCACCAATCATTCCTCTTCACAATCCAGAATAACGTTCCAAAAATAAAAAGTCTAACTTTCGAAACAACTGAGATACAGGGTGTTCTTCGTCAAATGACAGGTATAGTATCTTTCGAACCAATGCTCTGATTCGACTGAAATTTTCACCAATCATTCCTCTTCACAATCCAGAATAACGTACCAAAAATAAAAAGTCTAACTTTCGAAACAACTGAGATACAGGGTGTTCTTCGTCAAATGACAAGTATAGTATCTCTCGAACCAATGCTCTGATTCGACTGAAATTTTCACCAATCATTCCTCTTCACAATCCAGAATAACGATTCAAAAATAAAAAGTCTAACTTTCGAAACAACTGAGATACAGGGTGTTCTTCGTCAAATGACAGGTATAGTATCTTTCGAACCAATGCTCTGATTCGACTGAAATTTTCACCAATCATTCCTCTTCACAATCCAGAATAACGATTCAAAAATAAAAAGTCTAACTTTCGAAACAACTGAGATACAGGGTGTTCTTCGTCAAATGACAGGTATAGTATCTTTCGAACCAATGCTCTGATTCGACTGAAATTTTCACCAATCATTCCTCTTCACAATCCAGAATAACGATTCAAAAATAAAAAGTCTAACTTTCGAAACAACTGAGATACAGGGTGTTCTTCGTCAAATGACAGGTATAGTATCTTTCGAACCAATGCTCTGATTCGACTGAAATTTTCACCAATCATTCCTCTTCAAAATCCAGAATAACGTTCCAAAAATAAAAAGTCTTACTTTCGAAACAACTGAGATACAGGGTGTTCTTCGTCAAATGACAGGTATAGTATCTTTCGAACCAATGCTCTGATTCGACTGAAATTTTCACCAATCATTCCTCTTCACAATCCAGAATAACGTTTCAAAAATAAAAAGTCTCACTTCCGAAACAACTGAGATACAGGGTGTTCTTCGTCAAATGACAAGTATAGTATCTTTCGAACCAATGCTCTGATTCGACTGAAATTTTCACCAATCATTCCTCTTCACAATCCAGAATAACGATTCAAAAATAAAAAGTCTAACTTTCGAAACAACTGAGATACAGGGTGTTCTTCGTCAAATGACAGGTATAGTATCTTTCGAACCAATGCTCTGATTCGACTGAAATTTTCACCAATCATTCCTCTTCAAAATCCAGAATAACGTTCCAAAAATAAAAAGTCTTACTTTCGAAACAACTGAGATACAGGGTGTTCTTCGTCAAATGACAGGTATAGTATCTTTCGAACCAATGCTCTGATTCGACTGAAATTTTCACCAATCATTCCTCTTCACAATCCAGAATAACGTTTCAAAAATAAAAAGTCTTACTTCCGAAACAACTGAGATACAGGGTGTTCTTCGTCAAATGACAAGTATAGTATCTTTCGAACCAATGCTCTGATTCGACTGAAATTTTCACCAATCATTCCTCTTCACAATCCAGAATAACGATTCAAAAATAAAAAGTCTAACTTTCGAAACAACTGAGATACAGGGTGTTCTTCGTCAAATGACAGGTATAGTATCTTTCGAACCAATGCTCTGATTCGACTGAAATTTTCACCAATCATTCCTCTTCACAATCCAGAATAACGATTCAAAAATAAAAAGTCTAACTTTCGAAACAACTGAGATACAGGGTGTTCTTCGTCAAATGACAGGTATAGTATCTTTCGAACCAATGCTCTGATTCGACTGAAATTTTCACCAATCATTCCTCTTCACAATCCAGAATAACGTTCCAAAAATAAAAAGTCTAACTTTCGAAACAACTGAGATACAGGGTGTTCTTCGTCAAATGACAGGTATAGTATCTTTCGAACCAATGCTCTGATTCGACTGAAATTTTCACCAATCATTCCACTTCACAATCCAGAATAACGATTCAAAAATAAAAAGTCTAACTTCCGAAACAACTGAGATACAGGGTGTTCTTCGTCAAATGACAGGTATAGTATCTTTCGAACCAATGCTCTGATTCGACTGAAATTTTCACCAATCATTCCTCTTCACAATCCAGAATAACGATTCAAAAATAAAAAGTCTAACTTTCGAAACAACTGAGATACAGGGTGTTCTTCGTCAAATGACAGGTATAGTATCTTTCGAACCAATGCTCTGATTCGACTGAAATTTTCACCAATCATTCCTCTTCAAAATCCAGAATAACGTTCTAAAAATAAAAAGTCTAACTTTCGAAACAACTGAGATACAGGGTGTTCTTCGTCAAATGACAGGTATAGTATCTTTCGAACCAATGCTCTGATTCGACTGAAATTTTCACCAATCATTCCTCTTCAAAATCCAGAATAACGTTCCAAAAATAAAAAGTCTAACTTTCGAAACAACTGAGATACAGGGTGTTCTTCGTCAAATGACAGGTATAGTATCTTTCGAACCAATGCTCTGATTCGACTGAAATTTTCACCAATCATTCCTCTTCACAATCCAGAATAACGTTTCAAAAATAAAAAGTCTTACTTCCGAAACAACTGAGATACAGGGTGTTCCTCGTCAAATGACAGGTATAGTATCTTTCGAACCAATGCTCTGATTCGACTGAAATTTTCACCAATCATTCCTCTTCACAATCCAGAATAACGTTTCAAAAATAAAAAGTCTAACTTTCGAAACAACTGAGATACAGGGTGTTCTTCGTCAAATGACAGGTATAGTATCTTTCGAACCAATGCTCTGATTCGACTGAAATTTTCACCAATCATTCCTCTTCACAATCCAGAATAACGTTCCAAAAATAAAAAGTCTAACTTTCGAAACAACTGATATACAGGGTGTTCTTCGTCAAATGACAGGTATAGTATCTTTCGAACCAATGCTCTGATTCGACTGAAATTTTCACCAATCATTCCTCTTCACAATCCAGAATAACGTTCCAAAAATAAAAAGTCTAACTTTCGAAACAACTGAGATACAGGGTGTTCTTCGTCAAATGACAAGTATAGTATCTTTCGAACCAATGCTCTGATTCGACTGAAATTTTCACCAATCATTCCTCTTCACAATCCAGAATAACGATTCAAAAATAAAAAGTCTAACTTCCGAAACAACTGAGATACAGGGTGTTCTTCGTCAAATGACAGGTATAGTATCTTTCGAACCAATGCTCTGATTCGACTGAAATTTTCACCAATCATTCCTCTTCACAATCCAGAATAACGATTCAAAAATAAAAAGTCTAACTTTCGAAACAACTGAGATACAGGGTGTTCTTCGTCAAATGACAGGTATAGTATCTTTCGAACCAATGCTCTGATTCGACTGAAATTTTCACCAATCATTCCTCTTCACAATCCAGAATAACGATTCAAAAATAAAAGGTCTTACTTTCGAAACAACTGAGATACAGGGTGTTCTTCGTCAAATGACATGTATAGTATCTTTCGAACCAATGCTCTGATTCGACTGAAATTTTCACCAATCATTCCTCTTCACAATCCAGAATAACGTTTCAAAAATAAAAAGTCTAACTTTCGAAACAACTGAGATACAGGGTGTTCTTCGTCAAATGACAGGTATAGTATCTTTCGAACCAATGCTCTGATTCGACTGAAATTTTCACCAATCATTCCTCTTCACAATCCAGAATAACGTTCCAAAAATAAAAAGTCTAACTTTCGAAACAACTGAGATACAGGGTGTTCTTCGTCAAATGACAGGTATAGTATCTTTCGAACCAATGCTCTGATTCGACTGAAATTTTCACCAATCATTCCTCTTCACAATCCAGAATAACGTTCCAAAAATAAAAAGTCTAACTTTCGAAACAACTGAGATACAGGGTGTTCTTCGTCAAATGACAAGTATAGTATCTTTCGAACCAATGCTCTTATTCGACTGAAATTTTCACCAATCATTCCTCTTCACAATCCAGAATAACGATTCAAAAATAAAAAGTCTAACTTTCGAAACAACTGAGATACAGGGTGTTCTTCGTCAAATGACAGGTATAGTATCTTTCGAACCAATGCTCTGATTCGACTGAAATTTTCACCAATCATTCCTCTTCACAATCCAGAATAACGTTCCAAAAATAAAAAGTCTAACTTTCGAAACAACTGAGATACAGGGTGTTCTTCGTCAAATGACAGGTATAGTATCTTTCGAACCAATGCTCTGATTCGACTGAAATTTTCACCAATCATTCCTCTTCACAATCCAGAATAACGATTCAAAAATAAAAAGTCTAACTTTCGAAACAACTGAGATACAGGGTGTTCTTCGTCAAATGACAGGTATAGTATCTTTCGAACCAATGCTCTGATTCGACTGAAATTTTCACCAATCATTCCTCTTCACAATCCAGAATAACGATTCAAAAATAAAAAGTCTAACTTTCGAAACAACTGAGATACAGGGTGTTCTTCGTCAAATGACAGGTATAGTATCTTTCGAACCAATGCTCTGATTCGACTGAAATTTTCACCAATCATTCCTCTTCAAAATCCAGAATAACGTTCCAAAAATAAAAAGTCTAACTTTCGAAACAACTGAGATACAGGGTGTTCTTCGTCAAATGGCAGGTATAGTATCTTTCGAACCAATGCTCTGATTCGACTGAAATTTTCACCAATCATTCCTCTTCAAAATCCAGAATAACATTCCAAAAATAAGAAGTCTAACTTTCGAAACAACTGAGATACAGGGTGTTCTTCGTCAAATGACAGGTATAGTATCTTTCGAACCAATGCTCTGATTCGACTGAAATTTTCACCAATCATTCCTCTTCACAATCCAGAATAACGTTTCAAAAATAAAAAGTCTTACTTCCGAAACAACTGAGATACAGGGTGTTCTTCGTCAAATGACAGGTATAGTATCTTTCGAACCAATGCTCTGATTCGACTGAAATTTTCACCAATCATTCCTCTTCACAATCCAGAATAACGTTTCAAAAATAAAAAGTCTAACTTTCGAAACAACTGAGATACAGGGTGTTCTTCGTCAAATGACAGCTATAGTATCTTTCGAACCAATGCTCTGATTCGACTGAAATTTTCACCAATCATTCCTCTTCGCAATCCAGAATAACGTTCCAAAAATAAAAAGTCTAACTTTCGAAACAACTGAGATACAGGGTGTTCTTCGTCAAATGACAAGTATAGTATCTTTCGAACCAATGCTCTGATTCGACTGAAATTTTCACCAATCATTCCTCTTCACAATCCAGAATAACGATTCAAAAATAAAAAGTCTAACTTTCGAAACAACTGAGATACAGGGTGTTCTTCGTCAAATGACAGGTATAGTATCTTTCGAACCAATGCTCTGATTCGACTGAAATTTTCACCAATCATTCCTCTTCACAATCCAGAATAACGTTCCAAAAATAAAAAGTCTAACTTTCGAAACAACTGAGATACAGGGTGTTCTTCGTCAAATGACAGGTGTAGTATCTTTCGAACCAATGCTCTGATTCGACTGAAATTTTCACCAATCATTCCTCTTCACAATCCAGAATAACGATTCAAAAATAAAAAGTCTAACTTTCGAAACAACTGAGATACAGGGTGTTCTTCGTCAAATGACAAGTATAGTATCTTTCGAACCAATGCTCTGATTCGACTGAAATTTTCACCAATCATTCCTCTTCACAATCCAGAATAACGATTCAAAAATAAAAAGTCTAACTTTCGAAACAACTGAGATACAGGGTGTTCTTCGTCAAATGACAGGTATAGTATCTTTCGAACCAATGCTCTGATTCGACTGAAATTTTCACCAATCATTCCTCTTCACAATCCAGAATAACGATTCAAAAATAAAAAGTCTAACTTTCGAAACAACTGAGATACAGGGTGTTCTTCGTCAAATGACAGGTATAGTATCTTTCGAACCAATGCTCTGATTCGACTGAAATTTTCACCAATCATTCCTCTTCAAAATCCAGAATAACGTTCCAAAAATAAAAAGTCTAACTTTCGAAACAACTGAGATACAGGGTGTTCTTCGTCAAATGACAGGTATAGTATCTTTCGAACCAATGCTCTGATTCGACTGAAATTTTCACCAATCATTCCTCTTCAAAATCCACAATAACGTTCCAAAAATAAAAAGTCTAACTTTCGAAACAACTGAGATACAGGGTGTTCTTCGTCAAATGACAGGTATAGTATCTTTCGAACCAATGCTCTGATTCGACTGAAATTTTCACCAATCATTCCTCTTCACAATCCAGAATAACGTTTCAAAAATAAAAAGTCTTACTTCCGAAACAACTGAGATACAGGGTGTTCTTCGTCAAATGACAGGTATAGTATCATTCGAAGCAATGCTCTGATTCGACTGAAATTTTCACCAATTATTCCTCTTCACAATCCAGAATAACGTTCCAAAAATAAAAAGTCTAACTTTCGAAACAACTGAGATACAGGGTGTTCTTCGTCAAATGACAAGTATAGTATCTTTCGAACCAATGCTCTGATTCGACTGAAATTTTCACCAATCATTCCTCTTCACAATCCAGAATAACGATTCAAAAATAAAAAGTCTAACTTTCGAAACAACTGAGATACAGGGTGTTCTTCGTCAAATGACAGGTATAGTATCTTTCGAACCAATGCTCTGATTCGACTGAAATTTTCACCAATCATTCCTCTTCACAATCCAGAATAACGTTTCAAAAATAAAAAGTCTAACTTTCGAAACAACTGAGATACAGGGTGTTCTTCGTCAAATGACAGGTATAGTATCTTTCGAACCAATGCTCTGATTCGACTAAAATTTTCACCAATCATTCCTCTTCACAATCCAGAATAACGTTCCAAAAATAAAAAGTCTAACTTTCGAAACAACTGAGATACAGGGTGTTCTTCGTCAAATGACAGGTATAGTATCTTTCGAACCAATGCTCTGATTCGACTGAAATTTTCACCAATCATTCCTCTTCACAATCCAGAATAACGATTCAAAAATAAAAAGTCTAACTTTCGAAACAACTGAGATACAGGGTGTTCTTCGTCAAATGACAAGTATAGTATCTTTCGAACCAATGCTCTGATTCGACTGAAATTTTCACCAATCATTCCTCTTCAAAATCCAGAATAACGTTCCAAAAATAAAAAGTCTAACTTTCGAAACAACTGAGATACAGGGCGTTCTTCGTAAAATGACAGGTATAGAATCTTTCGAACCAATGCTCTGATTCGACTGAAATTTTCACCAATCATTCCTCTTCACAATCCGGAATAACGTTTCAAAAATAAAAAGTCTAACTTTCGAAACAACTGAGATACAGGGTGTTCTTCGTCAAATGACAGGTATAGTATCTTTCGAACCAATGCTCTGATTCGACTGAAATTTTCACCAATCATTCCTCTTCACAATCCAGAATAACGTTCCAAAAATAAAAAGTCTAACTTTCGAAACAACTGAGATACAGGGTGTTCTTCGTCAAATGACAAGTATAGTATCTTTCGAACCAATGCTCTGATTCGACTGAAATTTTCACCAATCATTCCTCTTCACAATCCAGAATAACGATTCAAAAATAAAAAGTCTAACTTTCGAAACAACTGAGATACAGGGTGTTCTTCGTCAAATGACAGGTATAGTATCTTTCGAACCAATGCTCTGATTCGACTGAAATTTTCATCAATCATTCCTCTTCACAATCCAGAATAACGTTCCAAAAATAAAAAGTCTAACTTTCGAAACAACTGAGATACAGGGTGTTCTTCGTCAAATGACAAGTATAGTATCTTTCGAACCAATGCTCTGATTCGACTGAAATTTTCACCAATCATTCTACTTCACAATCCAGAATAACGATTCAAAAATAAAAAGTCTAACTTTCGAAACAACTGAGATACAGGGTGTTCTTCGTCAAATGACAGGTATAGTATCTCTCGAACCAATGCTCTGATTCGACTGAAATTTTCACCAATCATTCCTCTTCAAAATCCAGAATAACGTTCCAAAAATAAAAAGTCTAACTTTCGAAACAACTGAGATACAGGGTGTTCTTCGTCAAATGACAGGTATAGTATCTTTCGAACCAATGCTCTGATTCGACTGAAATTTTCACCAATCATTCCTCTTCACAATCCAGAATAACGTTTCAAAAATAAAAAGTCTAACTTTCGAAACAACTGAGATACAGGGTGTTCTTCGTCAAATGACAGGTATAGTATCTTTCGAACCAATGCTCTGATTCGACTGAAATTTTCACCAATCATTCCTCTTCACAATCCAGAATAACGATTCAAAAATAAAAAGTCTAACTTTCGAAACAACTGAGATACAGGGTGTTCTTCGTCAAATGACAAGTATAGTATCTTTCGAACCAATGCTCTGATTCGACTGAAATTTTCACCAATCATTCCTCTTCACAATCCAGAATAACGATTCAAAAATAAAAAGTCTAACTTTCGAAACAACTGAGATACAGGGTGTTCTTCGTCAAATGACAGGTATAGTATCTTTCGAACCAATGCTCTGATTCGACTGAAATTTTCACCAATCATTCCTCTTCACAATCCAGAATAACGTTTCAAAAATAAAAAGTCTAACTTTCGAAACAACTTTGATACAGGGTATTCTTCGTCAAATGACAGGTATAGTATCTTTCGAACCAATGCTCTGATTCGACTGAAATTTTCACCAGTCATTCCTCTTCACAATCCAGAATAACGTTCCAAAAATAAGAAGTCTAACTTTCGAAACAACTGAGATACAGGGTGATCTTCGTCAAATGACAAGTATAGTATCTTTCGAACCAATGCTCTGATTCGACTGAAATTTTCACCAATCATTCCTCTTCACAATCCAGAATAACGATTCAAAAATAAAAAGTCTAACTTTCGAAAGAACTGAGATACAGGGTGTTCTTCGTCAAATGACAGGTATAGTATCTTTCGAACCAATGCTCTGATTCGACTGAAATTTTCACCAATCATTCCTCTTCACAATCCAGAATAACGTTTCAAAAATAAAAAGTCTAACTTTCGAAACAACTGAGATACAGGGTGTTCTTCGTCAAATGACAGGTATAGTATCTTTCGAACCAATGCTCTGATTCGACTGAAATTTTCACCAATCATTCCTCTTCACAATCCAGAATAACGTTCCAAAAACAAAAAGTCTAACTTTCAAAACAACCGGGATACAGGGTGTTCTTCGTCAAATGACAGGTATAGTATCTTTCGAACCAATGCTCTGATTCGACTGAAATTTTCACCAATCATTCCTCTTCACAATCCAGAATAACGATTCAAAAATAAAAAATCTAACTTTCGAAACAACTGAGATACAGGGTGTTCTTCGTCGAATGACAAGTATAGTATCTTTCGAACCAATGCTCTGATTCGACTGAAATTTTCACCAATCATTCCTCTTCACAATCCAGAATAACGTTCCAAAAATAAAAAGTCTAACTTTCGAAACAACTGAGATACAGGGTGTTCTTCGTCAAATGACAAGTATAGTATCTTTCGAACCAATGCTCTGATTCGACTGAAATTTTCACCAATCATTCCTCTTCACAATCCAGAATAACGATTCAAAAATAAAAAGTCTAACTTTCGAAACAACTGAGATACAGGGTGTTCTTCGTCAAATGACAGGTATAGTATCTTTCGAACCAATGCTCTGATTCGACTGAAATTTTCACCAATCATTCCTCTTCACAATCCAGAATAACATTTCAAAAATAAAAAGTCTAACTTTCGAAACAACTGAGATTCAGGGTGTTCTTCGTCAAATGACAGGTATAGTATCTTTCGAACCAATGCTCTGATTCGACTGAAATTTTCACCAATCATTCCTCTTCACAATCCAGAATAACGATTCAAAAATAAAAAGTCTAACTTTCGAAACAACTGAGATACAGGGTGTTCTTCGTCAAATGACAAGTATAGTATCTTTCGAACCAATGCTCTGATTCGACTGAAATTTTCACGAATCATTCCTCTTCAAAATCCAGAATAACGTTCCAAAAATAAAAAGTCTAACTTTCGAAACAACTGAGATACAGGGTGTTCTTCGTCAAATGACAGGTATAGTATCTTTCGAACCAATGCTCTGATTCGACTGAAATTTTCACCAATCATTCCTCTTCACAATCCAGAATAACGTTTCAAGATTAAAAATTTCAAAAAGCACTGCCGTGAAGGCAGCAACTTTTGCGCGCATGTTCAATGTAGATGACCGCTTCAGCAACGAATTTGAACGTGCGCGCGTACCAAATTTCAGTTCGATACGATCATAAGTTCTGGAGATATCGGGAAAAAATATGTCAAATTTCGAGGTTTTCTTCTCGATATCGTTGATTTTTTCGGTATTACTCGAGAAATACTGATTCAGTCCTGATTAAACTTCACAGCTAGTTTTAAGATGCTAAAAGACAACTTTATGCAAAATTTCGTGATAATCGTGTTATTAGAACAATTTGAAAAAAAAAATTTATATGATTTTCTCATCATATCATCCTCATTAAATTCTGTATGAAACTTCGAACTGTTATTTTCGATGAAGTACTGAATTTCAATTCGATCTGATCTGTATTTTTGGAAACATTGGAAAAATAAAATTTTGATTGGGTATATCTACGGAATCATTGGGCGGATTTTACCCATTCACGAATTCGACCTTCGTAATTAAGCCCCAAACCTACTCTACAAATATCGAGTTTCTAAGTCGTTTCTTCCGGAAGTTATTGTGTTTACGGTCAGCCTAACGGCCGACTGCGTAAACACAATAACTTCTGAAAGAAACAACTTAGAAACTCGATATTTGTAGAGAAGGTTTGGACCTTAATAACGAAGGCCGAATTCGTGAATGGGTAAAATCCACCCAATGATTCCGTAGATATACCCAATCAAAATTTTATTTTTCCGATATTTCCAAAAATACAGACCAGATCGAATTGAAATCCAGTACTTCATCGAAAATAACAGTTCGAAGTTTCATACAGAATTTAATGAGGATGGTATGATGAAAAAATCATATAAATTTTTTTTTTCAAATTGTTCTAATAACCCGATTATCACGAAATTTTGCACAAAGTTGTCTTTCAGCATCTTAAAACTAGCTGTGAAGTTTAATCAGGACTGAATCAGTATTTCTCGAGTAATACCAAAAATTTCAAAAAGCACTGCCGTGAAGGCAGCAACTTTTGCGCGCATGTTCAATGTGGATGACCGCTTCAGCAACGAATTTGAACGTGCGCGCGTACCAAATTTCAGTTCGATACGATCATAAGTTCTGGAGATATCGGGAAAAAATATGTCAAATTTCGAGGTTTTCTTCTCGATATCGTTGATTTTTTCGGTATTACTCGAGAAATACTGATTCAGTCCTGATTAAACTTCACAGCTAGTTTTAAGATGCTAAAAGACAACTTTATGCAAAATTTCGTGATAATCGTGTTATTAGAACAATTTGAAAAAAAAATTTATATGATTTTCTCATCATATCATCCTCATTAAATTCTGTATGAAACTTCGAACTGTTATTTTCGATGGAGTACTGAATTTCAATTCGATCTGATCTGTATTTTTGGAAACATTGGAAAAATAAAATTTTGATTGGGTATATCTACGGAATCATTGGGCGGATTTTACCCATTCACGAATTCGACCTTCGTAATTAAGCCCCAAACCTACTCTACAAATATCGAGTTTCTAAGTCGTTTCTTCCGGAAGTTATTGTGTTTACGGTCAGCCTAACGGCCGACTGCGTAAACACAATAACTTCCGAAAGAAACAACTTAGAAACTCGATATTTGTAGAGAAGGTTTGGACCTTAATTACGAAGGCCGAATTCGTGAATGGGTAAAATCCACCCAATGATTCCGTAGATAAACCCAATCAAAATTTTATTTTTCCAATATTTCCAAAAATACAGACCAGATCGAATTGAAATCCAGTACTTCATCGAAAATAACAGTTCGAAGTTTCATACAGAATTTAATGAGGATGATATGATGAAAAAATCATATAAATTTTTTTTTTCAAATTGTTCTAATAACCCGATTATCACGAAATTTTGCACATAGTTGTCTTTCAGCATCTTAAAACTAGCTGTGAAGTTTAATCAGGACTGAATCAGTATTTCTCGAGTAATCCAAAAAAATCAACGATATCGAGAAGAAAACCTCGAAATTTGACATATTTTTTCCCGATATCTCCAAAACTTATGATCGTATCGAGCTGAAATTTAGTACACTGCTGTGAAATTAGAAGGTCAAAGTGTGAGTATAATTTTTTTTGGATATGATGAATGGTTTCCGAAAAAAAAATTTTTTTGTAAAAAAATTTCGAAAAAATTTTTTTTAAAATTTATTGACAATATGATCTTGATGAAATTTGGCTCAAAGTTGCGCGTCGTTATACTCCACCAAACTGCCAAGTTTGAATCCAATCGCTCGAGTAGTTTCTGAAATAAAAAATAAATAACTTCAAAACTTCAAATGCCTATAACTCCGAAACTATTCGATCGATTTGGCCCATTAACGAACTTAACCGCGGCATTCCAATGCGCGACCTACCCTGAAAGTTTCAAGTCGCTAGCTCACTTCGTTCGACAGTTATCGTGTCTACGGCCGGCCGGCCGGCCGGCCAGCCGGCCGGCCGGCCGGCCGGACAGAATCGATTTTGACACCGGATTCGTCATCAGTGAGTCCAACCTAGTCGATTGAGACCATTTTCGGCTCAATCATCCAAAATTACAGACATTTGATCAAAACGATAGCACGCTGTTCCCGTAGAACATGCGCGCAAAAAAATCAAAGATATCGAGAAGAAAACCTCGAAATTTGACATATTTTTTCCCGATATCTCCAAAACTTATGATCGAATCGAGCTGAAATTTAGTACACTGCTGTGAAATTAGAAGGTCAAAGTGTGAGTATAATTTTTTTTGGTTATGATGAATGGTTTCCGAAAAAAAAATTTTTTTGTAAAAAAATTTCGAAAAAAATTTTTTTTTAAATTTATTGACGATATGATCTTGACGAAATTTGGCTCAAAGTTGCGCGTCGTTATACTCCACCAAACTGCCAAGTTTGAATCCAATCGCTCGAGTAGTTTCTGAAATAAAAAATAAATAACTTCAAAACTTCAAATGCCTATAACTCCGAAACTATTCGATCGATTTGGCTCATTAACGAACTTAACCGCGGCATTCCAATGCGCGACCTACCCTGAAAGTTTCAAGTCGCTAGCTCACTTCGTTCGACAGTTATCGTGTCTACGGCCGGCCGGCCGGCCGGCCGGACAGAATCGATTTTGACACCGGATTCGTCATCAGTGAGTCCAACCTAGTCGATTGAGACCATTTTCGGCTCAATCATCCAAAATTACAGACATTTGATCAAAACGATAGCACGCTGTTCCCCTAGAACATGCGCGCAAAAAGTCTAACTTTCGAAACAACTGAGATACAGGGTGTTCTTCGTCAAATGACAGGTATAGTATCTTTCGAACCAATGCTCTGATTCGACTGAAATTTTCACCAATCATTCCTCTTCACAATCCAGAATAACGTTTCAAAAATAAAAAGTCTAGCTTCCGAAACAACTGAGATACAGGGTGTTCTTCGTCAAATGACAAGTATAGTATCTTTCGAACCAATGCTCTGATTCGACTGAAATTTTCACCAATCATTCCTCTTCACAATCCAGAATAACGATTCAAAAATAAAAAGTCCAACTCTCGAAACAACTGAGATACAGGGTGTTCTTCGTCAAATGACAGGTATAGTATCTTTCGAACCAATGCTCTGATTCGACTGAAATTTTCACCAATCATTCCTCTTCACAATCCAGAATAACGTTCCAAAAATAAGAAGTCTAACTTTCGAAACAACTGAGATACAGGGTGTTCTTCGTCAAATGACAAGTATAGTATCTTTCGAACCAATGCTCTGATTCGACTGAAATTTTCACCAATCATTCCTCTTCACAATCCAGAATAACGATTCAAAAATAAAAAGTCTAACTTTCGAAACAACTGAGATAGAGGGTGTTCTTCGTCAAATGACAGGTATAGTATCTCTCGAACCAATGCTCTGATTCGACTGAAATTTTCACCAATCATTCCTCTTCAAAATCCAGAATAACGTTCCAAAAATGAAAAGTCTAACTTTCGAAACAACTGAGATACAGGGTGTTCTTCGTCAAATGACAGGTATAGTATCTTTCAAACCAATGCTCTGATTCGACTGAAATTTTCACCAATCATTCCTCTTCACAATCCAGAATAACGTTTCAAAAATAAAAAGTCTAACTTTCGAAACAACTGAGATACAGGGTGTTCTTCGTCAAATGACAGGTATAGTATCTTTCGAACAAATGCTCTGATTCGACTAAAATTTTCACCAATCATTCCTCTTCACAATCCAGAATAACGTTCCAAAAATAAAAAGTCTAACTTTCGAAACAACTGAGATACAGGGTGTTCTTCGTCAAATGACAAGTATAGTATCTTTCGAACCAATGCTCTGATTCGACTGAAATTTTCACCAATTATTCCTCTTCATAATCCAGAATAACGATTCAAAAATAAAAAGTCTTACTTTCGAAACAACTGAGATACAGGGTGTTCTTCGTCAAATGACAGGTATAGTATCTTTCGAACCAATGCTCTGATTCGACTGAAATTTTCACCAATCATTCCTCTTCATAATCCAGAATAACGATTCAAAAATAAAAAGTCTAACTTTCGAAACAACTGAGATACAGGGTGTTCTTCGTCAAATGACAGGTATAGTATCTTTCGAACCAATGCTCTGATTCGACTGAAATTTTCACCAATCATTCCTCTTCAAAATCCAAAATAACGTTTCAAAAATAAAGAGTCTAACTTTCGAAACAACTGAGATACAGGGTGTTCTTCGTCAAATGACAGGTATAGTATCTTTCGAACCAATGCTCTGATTCGACTGAAATTTTCACCAATCATTCCTCTTCACAATCCAGAATAACGATTCAAAAATAAAAAGTCTAACTTTCGAAACAACTGAGATACAGGGTGTTCTTCGTCAAATGACAGGTATAGTATCTTTCGAACCAATGCTCTGATTCGACTGAAATTTTCACCAATCATTCCCCTTCAAAATCCAGAATAACGTTCCAAAAATAAAAAGTCTAACTTTCGAAACAACTGAGATACAGGGTGTTCTTCGTCAAATGACAGGTATAGTATCTTTCGAACCAATGCTCTGATTCGACTGAAATTTTCACCAATTATTCCTCTTCACAATCCAGAATAACGTTTCAAAAATAAAAAGTCTAACTTTCGAAACAACTGAGATACAGGGTGTTCTTCGTCAAATGACAGGTATAGTATCTTTCGAACCAATGCTCTGATTCGACTGAAATTTTCACCAATCATTCCTCTTCACAATCCAGAATAACGTTTCAAAAATAAAAAGTCTAACTTTCGAAACAACTGAGATACAGGGTGTTCTTCGTCAAATGACAGGTATAGTATCTTTCCAACCAATGCTCTGATTCGACTGAAATTTTCACCAATCATTCCTCTTCACAATCCAGAATAACGTTCCAAAAATAAAAAGTCTAACTTTCGAAACAACTGAGATACAGGGTGTTCTTCGTCAAATGACAGGTATAGTATCTTTCGAACCAATGCTCTGATTCGACTGAAATTTTCACCAATCATTCCTCTTCACAATCCAGAATAACGATTCAAAAATAAAAAGTCTAACTTTCGAAACAACTGAGATACAGGGTGTTCTTCGTCAAATGACAAGTATAGTATCTTTCGAACCAATGCTCTGATTCGACTGAAATTTTCACCAATCATTCCTCTTCAAAATCCAGAATAACGTTCCAAAAATAAAAAGTCTAACTTTCGAAACAACTGAGATACAGGGTGTTCTTCGTCAAATGACAGGTATAGTATCTTTCGAACCAATGCTCTGATTCGACTGAAATTTTCACCAATCATTCCTCTTCAAAATCCAGAATAACGTTCCAAAAATAAAAAGTCTAACTTTCGAAACAACTGAGATACAGGGTGTTCTTCGTCAAATGACAGGTATAGTATCTTTCAAACCAATGCTCTGATTCGACTGAAATTTTCACCAATCATTCCTCTTCACAATCCAGAATAACGTTTCAAATATAAAAAGTCTAACTTCCGAAACAACTGAGATACAGGGTGTTCTTCGTCAAATGACAGGTATAGTATCTTTCGAACCAATGCTCTGATTCGACTGAAATTTTCACCAATCATTCCTCTTCACAATCCAGAATAACGTTTCAAAAACAAAAAGTCTAACTTACGAAACAACTGAGATACAGGGTGTTCTTCGTCAAATGACAGGTATAGTATCTTTCGAACCAATGCTCTGATTCGACTGAAATTTTCACCAATCATTCCTCTTCACAATCCAGAATAACGTTCCAAAAATAAAAAGTCTAACTTTCGAAACAACTGAGATACAGGGTGTTCTTCGTCAAATGACAAGTATAGTATCTTTCGAACAAATGCTCTGATTCGACTGAAATTTTCACCAATCATTCCTCTTCACAATCCAGAATAACGATTCAAAAATAAAAAGTCTAACTTTCGAAACAACTGAGATACAGGGTGTTCTTCGTCAAATGACAGGTATAGTATCTTTGGAACCAATGATCTCATTCGACTGAAATTTTCACCAATCATTCCTCTTCACAATCCAGAATAACGTTCCAAAAATAAAAAGTCTAACTTTCGAAACAACTGAGATACAGGGTGTTCTTCGTCAAATGACAAGTATACTATCTTTCGAACCAATGCTCTGATTCGACTGAAATTTTCACCAATCATTCCTCTTCACAATCCAGAATAACGATTCAAAAATAAAAAGTCTAACTTCCGAAACAACTGAGATACAGGGTGTTCTTCGTCAAATGACAGGTATAGTATCTTTCGAACCAATGCTCTGATTCGACTGAAATTTTCACCAATCATTCCTCTTCAAAATCCAGAATTACGTTCCAAAAATAAAAAGTCTTACTTTCGAAACAACTGAGATACAGGGTGTTCTTCGTCAAATGACAGGTATAGTATCTTTCGAACCAATGCTCTGATTCGACTGAAATTTTCACCAATCATTCCTCTTCACAATCCAGAATAACGTTCCAAAAATAAAAAGTCTTACTTTCGAAACAACTGAGATACAGGGTGTTCTTCGTCAAATGACAAGTATAGTATCTTTCGAACCAATGCTCTGATTCGACTGAAATTTTCATCAATCATTCCTCTTCACAATCCAGAATAACGATTCAAAAATAAAAAGTCTAACTTTCGAAACAACTGAGATACAGGGTGTTCTTCGTCAAATGACAGGTACAGTATCTTTCGAACCAATGCTCTGATTCGACTGAAATTTTCACCAATCATTCCTCTTCACAATCCAGAATAACGTTCCAAAAATAAAAAGTCTAACTTTCGAAACAACTGAGATACAGGGTGTGCTTCGTCAAATGACAGGTATAGTATCTTTCGAACCAATGCTCTGATTCGACTGAAATTTTCACCAATCATTCCTCTTCACAATCCAGAATAACGTTCCAAAAATAAAAAGTCTAACTTTCGAAACAACTGAGATACAGGGTGTTCTTCGTCAAATGACAAGTATAGTATCTTTCGAACCAATACTCTGATTCGACTGAAATTTTCACCAATCATTCCTCTTCACAATCCAGAATAACGATTCAAAAATAAAAAGTCTAACTTTCGAAACAACTGAGATACAGGGTGTTCTTCGTCAAATGACAGGTATAGTATCTTTCGAACCAATGCTCTGATTCGACTGAAATTTTCACCAATCATTCCTCTTCACAATCCAGAATAACGTTCCAAAAATAAAAAGTCTAACTTTCGAAACAACTGAGTTACATGGTGTTCTTCGTCAAATGACAGGTATAGTATCTTTCGAACCAATGCTCTGATTCGACTGAAATTTTCACCAATCATTCCTCTTCACAATCCAGAATAACGTTCCAAAAATAAAAAGTCTAACTTTCGAAAAAACTGAGATACAGGGTGTTCTTCGTCAAATGACAGGTATAGTATCTTTCGAACCAATGCTCTGATTCGACTGAAATTTCCACCAATCATTCCACTTCACAATCCAGAATAACGTTTTAAAAATAAAAAGTCTAACTTTCGAAACAACTGAGATACAGGGTGTTCTTCGTCAAATGACAGGTATAGTATCTTTCGAACCAATGCTCTGATTCGACTGAAATTTTCACCAATCATTCCTCTTCAAAATCCAGAATAACGTTCGAAAAATAAAAAGTCTAACTTTCGAAACAACTGAGATACAGGGTGTTCTTCGTCAAATGACAGGTATAGTATCTTTCGAACCAATGCTCTGATTCGACTGAAATTTTCACCAATCATTCCTCTTCACAATCCAGAATAACGTTTCAAAAATAAAAAGTCTAACTTTAGAAACAACTGAGATACAGGGTGTTCTTCGTCAAATGACAAGTATAGTACCTTTCGAACCAATGCTCTGATTCGACTGAAATTTTCACCAATCATTCCTCTTCACAATCCAGAATAACGATTCAAAAATAAAAAGTCTAACTTTCGAAACAACTGAGATACAGGGTGTTCTTCGTCAAATGACAGGTATAGTATCTTTCGAACCAATGCTCTGATTCGACTGAAATTTTCACCAATCATTCCTCTTCAAAATCCAGAATAACGTTCCAAAAATAAAAAGTCGTACTTTCGAAACAACTGAGATACAGGGTGTTCTTCGTCAAATGACAGGTATAGTATCTTTCGAACCAATGCTCTGATTCGACTGAAATTTTCACCAATCATTCCTCTTCACAATCCAGAATAACGTTTCAAAAATAAGAAGTCTAACTTTCGAAACAACTAAGATACAGGGTGTTCTTCGTCAAATGACAGGTATAGTATCTTTCGAACCAATGCTCTGATTCGACTGAAATTTTCACCAATCATTCCTCTTCACAATCCAGAATAACGTTCCAAAAATAAAAAGTCTAACTTTCGAAACAACTGAGATACGGGGTGTTCTTCGTCAAATGACAAGTATAGTATCTTTCGAACCAATGCTCTGATTCGACTGAAATTTTCACCAATCATTCCTCTTCACAATCCAGAATAACGATTCAAAAATAAGAAGTCTAACTTTCGAAACAACTGAGATACAGGGTGTTCTTCGTCAAATGACAGGTACAGTATCTTTCGAACCAATGCTCTGATTCGACTGAAATTTTCACCAATCATTCCTCTTCACAATCCAGAATAACGTTCCAAAAATAAAAAGTCTAACTTTCGAAACGACTGAGATACAGGGTGTTCTTCGTCAAATGACAGGTATAGTATCTTTCGAACCAATGCTCTGATTCGACTGAAATTTTAACCAATCATTCCTCTTCACAATCCAGAATAACGTTCCAAAAATAAAAAGTCTAACTTTCGAAACAACTGAGATACAGGGTGTTCTTCGTCAAATGACAAGTATAGTATCTTTCGAACCAATGCTCTGATTCGACTGAAATTTTCACCAATCATTCCTCTTCACAATCCAGAATGAAGATTCAAAAATAAAAAGTCTAACCTTCGAAACAACTGAGATACAGGGTGTTCTTCGTCAAATGACAGGTATAGTATCTTTCGAACCAATGCTCTGATTCGACTGAAATTTTCACCAATCATTCCTCTTCACAATCCAGAATAACGTTCCAAAAATAAAAAGTCTAACTTTCGAAACAACTGAGATACAGGGTGTTCTTCGTCAAATGACAGGTATAGTATCTTTCGAACCAATGCTCTGATTCGACTGAAATTTTCACCAATCATTCCTCTTCACAATCCAGAATAACGTTCCAAAAATAAAAAGTCTAACTTTCGAAACAACTGAGATACAGGGTGTTCTTCGTCAAATGACAGGTATAGTATCTTTCGAACCAATGCTCTGATTCGACTGAAATTTTCACCAATCATTCCTCTTCAAAATCCAGAATAACGTTCCAAAAATAAAAAGTCTAATTTTCGAAACAACTGAGATACAGGGTGTTCTTCGTCAAATGACAGGTATAGTATCTTTCGAACCAATGCTCTGATTCGACTGAAATTTTCACCAATCATTCCTCTTCACAATCCAGAATAACGTTTCAAAAATAAAAAGTCTAACTTTCGAAACAACTGAGATACAGGGTGTTCTTCGTCAAATGACAAGTATAGTACCTTTCGAACCAATGCTCTGATTCGACTGAAATTTTCACCAATCATTCCTCTTCACAATCCAGAATAACGATTCAAAAATAAAAAGTCTAACTTTCGAAACAACTGAGATACAGGGTGTTCTTCGTCAAATGACAGGTATAGTATCTTTCGAACCAATGCTCTGATTCGACTGAAATTTTCACCAATCATTCCTCTTCAAAATCCAGAATAACGTTCCAAAAATAAAAAGTCTAACTTTCGAAACAACTGAGATACAGGGTGTTCTTCGTCAAATGACAGGTATAGTATCTTTCGAACCAATGCTCTGATTCGACTGAAATTTTCACCAATCATTCCTCTTCACAATCCAGAATAACGTTTCAAAAATAAAAAGTCTAACTTTCGAAACAACTGAGATACAGGGTGTTCTTCGTCAAATGACAGGTATAGTATCTTTCGAACCAATGCTCTGATTCGACTGAAGTTTTCACCAATCATTCCTCTTCACAATACAGAATAACGTTCCAAAAATAAAAAGTCTTACTTTCGAAACAACTGAGATACAGGGTGTTCTTCGTCAAATGACAAGTAGAGTATCTTTCGAACCAATGCTCTGATTCGACTGAAATTTTCACCAATCATTACTCTTCACAATCCAGAATAACGATTCAAAAATAAAAAGTCTAACTTTCGAAACAACTGAGATACAGGGTGTTCTTCGTCAAATGACAGGTATAGTATCTTTCGAACCAATGCTCTGATTCGACTGAAATTTTCACCAATCATTCCTCTTCACAATCCAGAATAACGTTTCAAAAATAAAGAGTCTAACTTTCGAAACAACTGAGATACAGGGTGTTCTTCGTCAAATGACAGGTATAGTATCTTTCGAACCAATGCTCTGATTCGACTGAAATTTTCACCAATCATTCCTCTTCACAATCCAGAATAACGTTCCAAAAATAAAAAGTCTAACTTTCGAAACAACTGAGATACAGGGTGTTCTTCGTCAAATGACAAGTATAGTATCTTTCGAACCAATGCTCTGATTCGACTGAAATTTTCACCAATCATTCCTCTTCACAATCCAGAATAACGATTCAAAAATAAAAAGTCTAACTTTCGAAACAACTGAGATACAGGGTGTTATTCGTCAAATGACAGGAATAGTATCTTTCGAACCAATGCTCTGATTAGACTGAAATTTTCACCAATCATTCCTCTTCACAATCCAGAATAACGTTCCAAAAATAAAAAGTCTAACTTTCGAAACAACTGAGATACAGGGTGTTCTTCGTCAAATGACAGGTATAGTATCTTTCGAATCAATGCTCTGATTCGACTGAAATTTTCACCAATCATTCCTCTTCACAATCCAGAATAACGTTCCAAAAATAAAAAGTCTAACTTTCGAAACAACTGAGATACAGGGTGTTCTTCGTCAAATGACAGGTATAGTATCTTTCGAACCAATGCTCTGATTCGACTGAAATTTTCACCAATCATTCCTCTTCACAATCCAGAATAACGTTCCAAAAATAAAAAGTCTAACTTTCGAAACAACTGAGATACAGGGTGTTCTTCGTCAAATGACAGGTATAGTATCTTTCGAACCAATGCTCTGATTCGACTGAAATTTTCACCAATCATTCCTCTTCAAAATCCAGAATAACGTTCCAAAAATAAAAAGTCTAACTTTCGAAACAACTGAGATACAGGGTGTTCTTCGTCAAATGACAGGTATAGTATCTTTCGAACCAATGCTCTGATTCGACTGAAATTTTCACCAATCATTCCTCTTCACAATCCAGAATAACATTTCAAAAATAAAAAGTCTAACTTTCGAAACAACTGAGATACAGGGTGTTCTTCGTCAAATGACAAGTATAGTACCTTTCGAACCAATGCTCTGATTCGACTGAAATTTTCACCAATCATTCCTCTTCACAATCCAGAATAACGATTCAAAAATAAAAAGTCTAACTTTCGAAACAACTGAGATACAGGGTGTTCCTCGTCAAATGACAGGTATAGTATCTTTCGAACCAATGCTCTGATTCGACTGAAATTTTCACCAATCATTCCTCTTCAAAATCCAGAATAACGTTCCAAAAATAAAAAGTCTAACTTTCGAAACAACTGAGATACAGGGTGTTCTTCGTCAAATGACAGGTATAGTATCTTTCGAACCAATGCTCTGATTCGACTGAAATTTTCACCAATCATTCCTCTTCACAATCCAGAATAACGTTCCAAAAATAAAAAGTCTAACTTTCGAAACAACTGAGATACAGGGTGTTCTTCGTCAAATGACAGGTATAGTATCTTTCGAACCAATGCTCTGATTCGACTGAAGTTTTCACCAATCATTCCTCTTCACAATCCAGAATAACGTTCCAAAAATAAAAAGTCTAACTTTCGAAACAACTGAGATACAGGGTGTTCTTCGTCAAATGACAAGTATAGTATCTTTCGAACCAATGCTCTGATTCGACTGAAATTTTCACCAATCATTCCTCTTCACAATCCAGAATAACGATTCAAAAATAAAAAGTCTAACTTTCGAAACAACTGAGATACAGGGTGTTCTTCGTCAAATGACAGGTATAGTATCTTTCGAACCAATGCTCTGATTCGACTGAAATTTTCACCAATCATTCCTCTTCACAATCCAGAATAACGTTTCAAAAATAAGAAGTCTAACTTTCGAAACAACTGAGATACAGGGTGTTCTTCGTCAAATGACAGGTATAGTATCTTTCGAACCAATGCTCTGATTCGACTGAAATTTTCACCAATCATTCCTCTTCACAATCCAGAATAACGTTCCAAAAATAAAAAGTCTAACTTTCGAAACAACTGAGATACAGGGTGTTTTTCGTCAAATGACAAGTATAGTATCTTTCGAACCAATGCTCTGATTCGACTGAAATTTTCACCAATCATTCCTCTTCACAATCCAGAATAACGATTCAAAAATAAGAAGTCTAACTTTCGAAACAACTGAGATACAGGGTGTTCTTCGTCAAATGACAGGTACAGTATCTTTCGAACCAATGCTCTGATTCGACTGAAATTTTCACCAATCATTCCTCTTCACAATCCAGAATAACGTTCCAAAAATAAAAAGTCTAACTTTCGAAACGACTGAGATACAGGGTGTTCTTCGTCAAAGGACAGGTATAGTATCTTTCGAACCAATGCTCTGATTCGACTGAAATTTTAACCAATCATTCCTCTTCACAATCCAGAATAACGTTCCAAAAATAAAAAGTCTAACTTTCGAAACAACTGAGATACAGGGTGTTCTTCGTCAAATGACAAGTATAGTATCTTTCGAACCAATGCTCTGATTCGACTGAAATTTTCACCAATCATTCCTCTTCACAATCCAGAATAAAGATTCAAAAATAAAAAGTCTAACTTTCGAAACAACTGAGATACAGGGTGTTCTTCGTCAAATGACAGGTATAGTATCTTTCGAACCAATGCTCTGATTCGACTGAAATTTTCACCAATCATTCCTCTTCACAATCCAGAATAACGTTCCAAAAATAAAAAGTCTAACTTTCGAAACAACTGAGATACAGGGTGTTCTTCGTCAAATGACAGGTATAGTATCTTTCGAACCAATGCTCTGATTCGACTGAAATTTTCACCAATCATTCCTCTTCACAATCCAGGATAACGTTCCAAAAATAAAAAGTCTAACTTTCGAAACAACTGAGATACAGGGTGTTCTTCGTCAAATGACAGGTATAGTATCTTTCGAACCAATGCTCTGATTCGACTGAAATTTTCACCAATCATTCCTCTTCACAATCCAGAATAACGTTCCAAAAATAAAAAGTCTAACTTTCGAAACAACTGAGATACAGGGTGTTCTTCGTCAAATGACATGTATAGTATCTTTCGAACCAATGCTCTGATTCGACTGAAATTTTCACCAATCATTCCTCTTCAAAATCCAGAATAACGTTCCAAAAATAAAAAGTCTAACTTTCGAAACAACTGAGATACAGGGTGTTCTTCGTCAAATGACAGGTATAGTATCTTTCGAACCAATGCTCTGATTCGACTGAAATTTTCACCAATCATTCCTCTTCACAATCCAGAATAACGTTTCAAAAATAAAAAGTCTAACTTTCGAAACAACTGAGATACAGGGTGTTCTTCGTCAAATGACAAGTATAGTACCTTTCGAACCAATGCTCTGATTCGACTGAAATTTTCACCAATCATTCCTCTTCACAATCCAGAATAACGATTCAAAAATAAAAAGTCTATCTTTCGAAACAACTGAGATACAGGGTGTTCTTCGTCAAATGACAGGTATAGTATCTTTCGAACCAATGCTCTGATTCGACTGAAATTTTCACCAATCATTCCTCTTCAAAATCCAGAATAACGTTCCAAAAATAAAAAGTCTAACTTTCGAAACAACTGAGATACAGGGTGTTCTTCGTCAAATGACAGGTATAGTATCTTTCGAACCAATGCTCTGATTCGACTGAAATTTTCACCAATCATTCCTCTTCACAATCCAGAATAACGTTTCAAAAATAAAAAGTCTAACTTTCGAAACAACTGAGATACAGGGTGTTCTTCGTCAAATGACAGGTATAGTATCTTTCTAACCAATGCTCTGATTCGACTGAAGTTTTCACCAATCATTCCTCTTCACAATCCAGAATAACGTTCCAAAAATAAAAAGTCTAACTTTCGAAACAACTGAGATACAGGGTGTTCTTCGTCAAATGACAAGTAGAGTATCTTTCGAACCAATGCTCTGATTCGACTGAAATTTTCACCAATCATTCCTCTTCACAATCCAGAATAACGATTCAAAAATAAAAAGTCTAACTTTCGAAACAACTGAGATACAGGGTGTTCTTCGTCAAATGACAGGTATAGTATCTTTCGAACCAATGCTCTGATTCGACTGAAATTTTCACCAATCATTCCTCTTCACAATCCAGAATAACGTTCCAAAAATAAAAAGTCTAACTTTCGAAACAACTGAGATACAGGGTGTTCTTCGTCAAATGACAAGTATAGTATCTTTCGAACCAATGCTCTGATTCGACTGAAATTCTCACCAATCATTCCTCTTCACAATCCAGAATAACGATTCAAAAATAAAAAGTCTAACTTTCGAAACAACTGAGATACAGGGTGTTCTTCGTCAAATGACAGGAATAGTATCTTTCGAACCAATGCTCTGATTCGACTGAAATTTTCACCAATCATTCCTCTTCACAATCCAGAATAACGTTCCAAAAATAAAAAGTCTAACTTTCGAAACAACTGAGATACAGGGTGTTCTTCGTCAAATGACAGGTATAGTATCTTTCGAATCAATGCTCTGATTCGACTGAAATTTTCACCAATCATTCCTCTTCACAATCCAGAATAACGTTCCAAAAATAAAAAGTCTAACTTTCGAAACAACTGAGATACAGGGTGTTCTTCGTCAAATGACAGGTATAGTATCTTTCGAACCAATGCTCTGATTCGACTGAAATTTTCACCAATCATTCCTCTTCACAATCCAGAATAACGTTCCAAAAATAAAAAGTCTAACTTTCGAAACAACTGAGATACAGGGTGTTCTTCGTCAAATGACAGGTAAAGTATCTTTCGAACCAATGCTCTGATTCGACTGAAATTTTCACCAATCATTCCTCTTCAAAATCCAGAATAACGTTTCAAAAATAAAAAGTCTAACTTTCGAAACAACTGAGATACAGGGTGTTCTTCGTCAAATGACAGGTATAGTATCTTTCGAACCAATGCTCTGATTCGACTGAAATTTTCACCAATCATTCCTCTTCACAATCCAGAATAACGTTTCAAAAATAAAAAGTCTAACTTTCGAAACAACTGAGATACAGGGTGTTCTTCGTCAAATGACAAGTATAGTACCTTTCGAACCAATGCTCTGATTCGACTGAAATTTTCACCAATCATTCCTCTTCACAATCCAGAATAACGATTCAAAAATAAAAAGTCTAACTTTCGAAACAACTGAGATACAGGGTGTTCCTCGTCAAATGACAGGTATAGTATCTTTCGAACCAATGCTCTGATTCGACTGAAATTTTCACCAATCATTCCTCTTCAAAATCCAGAATAACGTTCCAAAAATAAAAAGTCTAACTTTCGAAACAACTGAGATACAGGGTGTTCTTCGTCAAATGACAGGTATAGTATCTTTCGAACCAATGCTCTGATTCGACTGAAATTTTCACCAATCATTCCTCTTCACAATCCAGAATAACGTTTCAAAAATAAAAAGTCTAACTTTCGAAACAACTGAGATACAGGGTGTTCTTCGTCAAATGACAGGAATAGTATCTTTCGAACCAATGCTCTGATTCGACTGAAGTTTTCACCAATCATTCCTCTTCACAATCCAGAATAACGTTCCAAAAATAAAAAGTCTAACTTTCGAAACAACTGAGATACAGGGTGTTCTTCGTCAAATGACAAGTATAGTATCTTTCGAACCAATGCTCTGATTCGACTGAAATTTTCACCAATCATTCCTCTTCACAATCCAGAATAACGATTCAAAAATAAAAAGTCTAACTTTCGAAACAACTGAGATACAGGGTGTTCTTCGTCAAATGACAGGTATAGTATCTTTCGAACCAATGCTCTGATTCGACTGAAATTTTCACCAATCATTCCTCTTCACAATCCAGAATAACGTTTCAAAAATAAAAAGTCTAACTTTCGAAACAACTGAGATACAGGGTGTTCTTCGTCAAATGACAGGTATAGTATCTTTCGAACCAATGCTCTGATTCGACTGAAATTTTCACCAATCATTCCTCTTCACAATCCAGAATAACGTTCCAAAAATAAAAAGTCTAACTTTCGAAGCAACTGAGATACAGGGTGTTCTTCGTCAAATGACAAGTATAGTATCTTTCGAACCAATGCTCTGATTCGACTGAAATTTTCACCAATCATTCCTCTTCACAATCCAGAATAACGATTCAAAAATAAAAAGTCTAACTTTCGAAACAACTGAGATACAGGGTGTTCTTCGTCAAATGACAGAAATAGTATCTTTCGAACCAATGCTCTGATTCGACTGAAATTTTCACCAATCATTCCTCTTCACAATCCAGAATAACGTTTCAAAAATAAAAAGTCTAACTTTCGAAACAACTGAGATACAGGGTGTTCTTCGTCAAATGACAGGTATAGTATCTTTCGAATCAATGCTCTGATTCGACTGAAATTTTCACCAATCATTCCTCTTCACAATCCAGAATAACGTTCCAAAATTAAAAAGTCTAACTTTCGAAACAACTGAGATACAGGGTGTTCTTCGTCAAATGACAGGTATGGTATCTTTCGAACCAATGCTCTGATTCGACTGAAATATTCACCAATCATTCCTCTTCACAATCCAGAATAACGTTCCAAAAATATATAGTCTAACTTTCGAAACAACTGAGATACAGGGTGTTCTTCGTCAAATGACAGGTATAGTATCTTTCGAAACAATGCTCTGATTCGACTGAAATTTTCACCAATCATTCCTCTTCAAAATCCAGAATAACGTTCCAAAAATAAAAATTCTAACTTTCGAAACAACTGAGATACAGGGTGTTCTTCGTCAAATGACAGGTATAGTATCTTTCGAACCAATGCTCTGATTCGACTGAAATTTTCAACAATCATTCCTCTTCACAATCCAGAATAACGTTCAAAAATAAAAAGTCTAACTTTCGAAACAACTGAGATACAGGGTGTTCTTCGTCAAATGACAGGTATAGTATCTTTCGAACCAATGCTCTGATTCGACTGAAATTTTCACCAATCATTCCTCTTCACAATCCAGAATAACGTTTCAAAAATAAAAAGTCTAACTTTCGAAACAACTGAGATACAGGGTGTTCTTCGTCAAATGACAAGTATAGTATCTTTCGAACCAATGCTCTGATTCGACTGAAATTTTCACCAATCATTCCTCTTCACAATCCAGAATAACGATTCAAAAATAAAAAGTCTAACTTTCGAAACAACTGAGATACTGGGTGTTCTTCGTCAAATGACAGGTATAGTATCTTTCGAACCAATGCTCTGATTCGACTGAAATTTTCACCAATCATTCCTCTTCACAATCCAGAATAACGTTTCAAAAATAAGAAGTCTAACTTTCGAAACAACTGAGATACAGGGTGTTCTTCGTCAAATGACAGGTATAGTATCTTTCGAACCAATGCTCCTCTGATTCGACTGAAATTTTCACCAATCATTCCTCTTCACAATCCAGAATAAAGATTCAAAAATAAAAAGTCTAACTTTCGAAACAACTGAGATACAGGGTGTTCTTCGTCAAATGACAGGTATAGTATCTTTCGAACCAATGCTCTGATTCGACTGAAATTTTTACCAATCATTCCTCTTCACAATCCAGAATAACGTTCCAAAAATAAAAAGTCTCACTTTCGAAACAACTGAGATACAGGGTGTTCTTCGTCAAATGACAGGTATAGTATCTTTCGAACCAATGCTCTGATTCGACTGAAATTTTCACCAATCATTCCTCTTCACAATCCAGAATAACGTTCCAAAAATAAAAAGTCTAACTTTCGAAACAACTGAGATACAGGGTGTTCTTCGTCAAATGACAGGTATAGTATCTTTCGAACCAATGCTCTGATTCGACTGAAATTTTCAGCAATCATTCCTCTTCACAATCCATAATAACGTTCCAAAAATAAAAAGTCTAACTTTCGAAACAACTGAGATACAGGGTGTTCTTCGTCAAATGACAGGTTTAGTATCTTTCGAACCACTGCTCTGATTCGACTGAAATTTTCACCAATCATTCCTCTTCACAATCCATAATAACGTTCCAAAAATAAAAAGTCTAACTTTCGAAACAACTGAGATACAGGGTGTTCTTCGTCAAATGACAGGTTTAGTATCTTTCGAACCACTGCTCTGATTCGACTGAAATTTTCACCAATCATTCCTCTTCAAAATCCAGAATAACGTTCCAAAAATAAAAAGTCTAACTTTCGAAACAACTGAGATACAGGGTGTTCTTCGTCAAATGACTGGTATAGTATCTTTCGAACCAATGCTCTGATTCGACTGAAATTTTCACCAATCATTCCTCTTCACAATCCAGAATAACGTTTCAAAAATAAAAAGTCTAACTTTCGAAACAACTGAGATACAGGGTGTTCTTCGTCAAATGACAAGTATAGTACCTTTCGAACCAATGCTCTGATTCGACTGAAATTTTCACCAATCATTCCTCTTCACAATCCAGAATAACGATTCAAAAATAAAAAGTCTAACTTTCGAAACAACTGAGATACAGGGTGTTCTTCTTCAAATGACAGGTATAGTATCTTTCGAACCAATGCTCTGATTCGACTGAAATTTTCACCAATCATTCCTCTTCAAAATCCAGAATAACGTTCCAAAAATAAAAAGTCTAACTTTCGAAACAACTGAGATACAGGGTGTTCTTCGTCAAATGACAGGTATAGTATCTTTCGAACCAATGCTCTGATTCGACTGAAATTTTCACCAATCATTCCTCTTCACAATCCAGAATAACGTTTCAAAAATAAAAAGTCTAACTTTCGAAACAACTGAGATACAGGGTGTTCTTCGTCAAATGACAGGTATAGTATCTTTCGAACCAATGCTCTGATTCGACTGAAGTTTTCACTAATCATTCCTCTTCACAATCCAGAATAACGTTCCAAAAATAAAAAGTCTAACTTTCGAAACAACTGAGATACAGGGTGTTCTTCGTCAAATGACAAGTATAGTATCTTTCGAACCAATGCTCTGATTCGACTGAAATTTTCACCAATCATTCCTCTTCACAATCCAGAATAACGATTCAAAAATAAAAAGTCTAACTTTCGAAACAACTGAGATACAGGGTGTTCTTCGTCAAATGACAGGTATAGTATCTTTCGAACCAATGCTCTGATTCGACTGAAATTTTCACCAATCATTCCTCTTCACAATCCAGAATAACGTTTCAAAAATAAAAAGTCTAACTTTCGAAACAACTGAAATACAGGGTGTTCTTCGTCAAATGACAGGTATAGTATCTTTCGAACCAATGCTCTGATTCGACTGAAATTTTCACCAATCATTCCTCTTCACAATCCAGAATAACGTTCCAAAAATAAAAAGTCTAACTTTCGAAACAACTGAGATACAGGGTGTTCTTCGTCAAATGACAAGTATAGTATCTTTCGAACCAATGCTCTGATTCGACTGAAATTTTCACCAATCATTCCTCTTCACAATCCAGAATAACGATTCAAAAATAAAAAGTCTAACTTTCGAAACAACTGAGATACAGGGTGTTCTTCGTCAAATGACAGGAATAGTATCTTTCGAACCAATGCTCTGATTCGACTGAAATTTTCACCAATCATTCCTCTTCACAATCCAGAATAACGTTCCAAAAATAAAAAGTCTAACTTTCGAAACAACTGAGATACAGGGTGTTCTTCGTCAAATGACAGGTATAGTATCTTTCGAATCAATGCTCTGATTCGACTGAAATTTTCACCAATCATTCCTCTTCACAATCCAGAATAACGTTCCAAAAATAAAAAGTCTAACTTTCGAAACAACTGAGATACAGGGTGTTCTTCGTCAAATGACAGGTATAGTATCTTTCGAACCAATGCTCTGATTCGACTGAAATTTTCACCAATCATTCCTCTTCACAATCCAGAATAACGTTCCAAAAATAAAAAGTCTAACTTTCGAAACAACTGAGATACAGGGTGTTCTTCGTCAAATGACAGGTATAGTATCTTTCGAATCAATGCTCTGATTCGACTGAAATTTTCACCAATCATTCCTCTTCACAATCCAGAATAACGTTCCAAAAATAAAAAGTCTAACTTTCGAAACAACTGAGATACAGGGTGTTCTTCGTCAAATGACAGGTATAGTATCTTTCGAACCAATGCCCTGATTCGACTGAAATTTTCACCAATCATTCCTCTTCAAAATCCAGAATAACGTTCCAAAAATAAAAAGTCTAACTTTCGAAACAACTGAGATACAGGGTGTTCTTCGTCAAATGACAGGTATAATATCTTTCGAACCAATGCTCTGATTCGACTGAAATTTTCACCAATCATTCCTCTTCACAATCCAGAATAACGTTTCAAAAATAAAAAGTCTAACTTTCGAAACAACTGAGATACAGGGTGTTCTTCGTCAAATGACAAGTATAGTACCTTTCGAACCAATGCTCTGATTCGACTGAAATTTTCACCAATCATTCCTCTTCACAATCCAGAATAACGATTCAAAAATAAAAAGTCTAACTTTCGAAACAACTGAGATACAGGGTGTTCCTCGTCAAATGACAGGTATAGTATCTTTCGAACCAATACTCTGATTCGACTGAAATTTTCACCAATCATTCCTCTTCAAAATCCAGAATAACGTTCCAAAAATAAAAAGTCTAACTTTCGAAACAACTGAGATACAGGGTGTTCTTCGTCAAATGACAGGTATAGTATCTTTCGAACCAATGCTCTGATTCGACTGATATTTTCACCAATCATTCCTCTTCACAATCCAGAATAACGTTTCAAAAATAAAAAGTCTAACTTTCGAAACAACTGAGATACAGGGTGTTCTTCGTCAAATGACAGGTATAGTATCTTTCGAACCAATGCTCTGATTCGACTGAAGTTTTCACCAATCATTCCTCTTCACAATCCAGAATAACGTTCCAAAAATAAAAAGTCTAACTTTCGAAACAACTGAGATACAGGGTGTTCTTCGTCAAATGACAAGTATAGTATCTTTCGAACCAATGCTCTGATTCGACTGAAATTTTCACCAATCATTCCTCTTCACAATCCAGAATAACGATTCAAAAATAAAAAGTCTAACTTTCGAAACAACTGAGATACAGGGTGTTCTTCGTCAAATGACAGGTATAGTATCTTTCGAACCAATGCTCTGATTCGACTGAAATTTTCACCAATCATTCCTCTTCACAATCCAGAATAACGATTCAAAAATAAAAAGTCTAACTTTCGAAACAACTGAGATACAGGGTGTTCTTCGTCAAATGACAGGTATAGTATCTTTCGAACCAATGCTCTGATTCGACTGAAATTTTCACCAATCATTCCTCTTCACAATCCAGAATAACGTTTCAAAAATAAAAAGTCTAACTTTCGAAACAACTGAGATACAGGGTGTTCTTCGTCAAATGACAGGTATAGTATCTTTCGAACCAATGCTCTGATTCGACTGAAATTTTCACCAATCATTCCTCTTCACAATCCAGAATAACGTTCCAAAAATAAAAAGTCTAACTTTCGAAGCAACTGAGATACAGGGTGTTCTTCGTCAAATGACAAGTATAGTATCTTTCGAACCAATGCTCTGATTCGACTGAAATTTCCACCAATCATTCCTCTTCACAATCCAGAATAACGATTCAAAAATAAAAAGTCTAACTTTCGAAACAACTGAGATACAGGGTGTTCTTCGTCAAATGACAGGAATAGTATCTTTCGAACCAATGCTCTGATTCGACTGAAATTTTCACCAATCATTCCTCTTCACAATCCAGAATAACGTTCCAAAAATAAAAAGTCTAACTTTCGAAACAACTGAGATACAGGGTGTTCTTCGTCAAATGACAGGTATAGTATCTTTCGAATCAATGCTCTGATTCGACTGAAATTTTCACCAATCATTCCTCTTCACAATCCAGAATAACGTTCCAAAAATAAAAAGTCTAACTTTCGAAACAACTGAGATACAGGGTGTTCTTCGTCAAATGACAGGTATAGTATCTTTCGAACCAATGCTCTGATTCGACTGAAATTTTCACCAATCATTCCTCTTTGTCAATCCAGAATAACGTTCCAAAAATATAAAGTCTAACTTTCGAAACAACTGAGATACAGGGTGTTCTTCGTCAAATGACAGGTATAGTATCTTTCGAACCAATGCTCTGATTCGACTGAAATTTTCACCAATCATTCCTCTTCAAAATCCAGAATAACGTTCCAAAAATAAAAATTCTAACTTCCGAAACAACTGAGATACAGGGTGTTCTTCGTCAAATGACAGGTATAGTATCTTTCGAACCAATGCTCTGATTCGACTGAAATTTTCACCAATCATTCCTCTTCACAATCCAGAATAACGTTCCAAAAATAAAAAGTCTAACTTTCGAAACAACTGAGATACAGGGTGTTCTTCGTCAAATGACAAGTATAGTATCTTTCGAACCAATGCTCTGATTCGACTGAAATTTTCACCAATCATTCCTCTTCACAATCCAGAATAACGATTCAAAAATAAAAAGTCTAACTTTCGAAACAACTGAGATACAGGGTGTTCTTCGTCAAATGACAGGTATAGTATCTTTCGAACCAATGCTCTGATTCGACTGAAATTTTCACCAATCATTCCTCTTCAAAATCCAGAATAACGTTCCAAAAATAAAAAGTTTAACTTTCGAAACAACTGAGATACAGGGTGTTCTTCGTCAAATGACAGGTATAGTATCTTTCGAACCAATGCTCTGATTCGACTGAAATTTTCACCAATCATTCCTCTTCACAATCCAGAATAACGTTCCAAAAATAAAAAGTCTAACTTTCGAAACAACTGAGATACAGGGTGTTCTTCGTCAAATGACAGGTACAGTATCTTTCGAACCAATGCTCTGATTCGACTGAAATTTCCACCAATCATTCCTCTTCACAATCCAGAATAACGTTCCAAAAATAAAAAGTCTAACTTTCGAAACAACTGAGATACAGGGTGTTCTTCGTCAAATGACAGGTATAGTATCTTTCGAACCAATGCTCTGATTCGACTGAAATTTTCACCAATCATTCCTCTTCACAATCCAGAATAACGTTTCAAAAATAAAAAGTCTAACTTTCGAAACAACTGAGATACAGGGTGTTCTTCGTCAAATGACAGGTATAGTATCTTTCGAACCAATGCTCTGATTCGACTGAAGTTTTCACTAATCATTCCTCTTCACAATCCAGAATAACGTTCCAAAAATAAAAAGTCTAACTTTCGAAACAACTGAGATACAGGGTGTTCTTCGTCAAATGACAAGTATAGTATCTTTCGAACCAATGCTCTGATTCGACTGAAATTTTCACCAATCATTCCTCTTCACAATCCAGAATAACGATTCAAAAATAAAAAGTCTAACTTTCGAAACAACTAAGATACAGGGTGTTCTTCGTCAAATGACAGGTATAGTATCTTTCGAACCAATGCTCTGATTCGACTGAAATTTTCACCAATCATTCCTCTTCACAATCCAGAATAACGTTTCAAAAATAAAAAGTCTAACTTTCGAAACAACTGAAATACAGGGTGTTCTTCGTCAAATGACAGGTATAGTATCTTTCGAACCAATGCTCTGATTCGACTGAAATTTTCACCAATCATTCCTCTTCACAATCCAGAATAACGTTCCAAAAATAAAAAGTCTAACTTTCGAAACAACTGAGATACAGGGTGTTCTTCGTCAAATGACAAGTATAGTATCTTTCGAACCAATGCTCTGATTCGACTGAAATTTTCACCAATCATTCCTCTTCACAATCCAGAATAACGATTCAAAAATAAAAAGTCTAACTTTCGAAACAACTGAGATACAGGGTGTTCTTCGTCAAATGACAGGAATAGTATCTTTCGAACCAATGCTCTGATTCGACTGAAATTTTCACCAATCATTCCTCTTCACAATCCAGAATAACGTTCCAAAAATAAAAAGTCTAACTTTCGAAACAACTGAGATACAGGGTGTTCTTCGTCAAATGACAGGTATAGTATCTTTCGAA
>CAUEHS010000915.1:0-36251 GCA_958510865.1 Myrrha octodecimguttata
GGGTAAGCCTAAGGGTAAAAGCAAGGGTAAGGGTAAGGGTAAGGGTAAGGGTAAGGGTAAGGGTAAGGGTAAGGGTAAGGGTAAGGGTAAGGGTAAGGGTAAGTGTAAGGATAAGCTTAAGGGTAAAAGCAAGGGTAAGGGTAAGGGTAAGGGTAAGGGTAAGCCTTAGGGTAAAAGCAAGGGTAAGGGTAAGGGTAAGGGTAAGGGTAAGGGTAAGTTTAAGGGTAAAAGCAAGGGTAAGGGTAAGGGTAAGGGTAAGGGTAAGGGTAAGGGTAAGCTTAAGGGTAAAAGCAAGGGTAAGGGTAAGGGTAAGGGTGAGGGTAAGGGTAAGGTAAGGGTAAGCCTAAGGGTAAAAGCAAGGGTAAGGGTAAGGGTAAGGGTAAGGGTAAGGGTAAGGGTAAGGGTAAGGGTAAGGGTAAGGGTAAGGGTAAGGGTAAGGGTAAGGGTAAGGATAAGGGTAAGGGTAAGGGTAAGGGTAAGGGTAAGGGTAAGGGTAAGGGTAAGCTTAAGGGTAAAAGCAAGGGTAAGGGTAAGGGTAAGGGTAAGGGTAAGGGTAAGGGTAAGGGTAAGCTTAAGGGTAAAAGCAAGGGTAAGGGTAAGGGTAAGGGTAAGGGTTAGGGTAAGGGTAAGGGTAAGGGTAAGGGTAAGGGTAAGGGTAAGGGTAAGGGTAAGGGTAAGCTTAAGGGTAAAAGCAAGGGTAAGGGTAAGGGTAAGGGTAAGGGTAAGCTTAAGGGTAAGGGTTAGGGTAAGGGTAAGGGTAAGGGTAAGGGTAAGGGTAAAGGTAAGGGTAAGCCTAAGGGTAAAAGCAAGGGTAAGGGTAAGGGTAAGGGTAAGGGTAAGGGTAAGGGTAAGGGTAAGGGTAAGGGTAAGGGTAAGGGTAAGGGTAAGGGTAAGGGTAAGGGTAAGGGTAAGCTCAAGGGTAAAAGCAAGGGTGAGGGTAAGGGTAAGGGTAAGGGTAAGGGTAAGGGTAAGGGTAAGGGTAAGGGTAAGGGTAAGGGTAAGGGTAAGGGTAAGGGTAAGGGTAAGGGTAAGGGTAAGCCTAAGGGTAAAAGCAAGGGTAGGGGTAAGGGTAAGGGTAAGGGTAAGGGTAAGCTTAAGGGTAAAAGCAAGGGTAAGGGTAAGGGTAAGGGTAAGGGTAAGGGTAAGCTTAAGGGTAAGCTTAAGGGTAAAAGCAAGGGTAAGGGTAAGGGAAAGGGTAAGGGTAAGGGTAAGGGTAAGGGTAAAGGTAAGGGTAAGCCTAAGGGTAAAAGCAAGGGTATGGGTAAGGTAAGGGTAAGGGTAAGGGTAAGGGTAAGGGTAAGGGTAAGGGTAAGGGTAAGGGTAAGGGTAAGGGTAAGGGTAAGGGTAAGGGTAAGCTTAAGGGTAAAAGCAAGGGTAAGGGTAAGGGTAAGGGTAAGGGTAAGGGTAAGGGTTAGGGTAAGGGTAAGGGTAAGGGTAAGGGTAAGGGTAAGGGTAAGCTTAAGGGTAAAAGCAAGGGTAAGGGTAGGGGTAAGGGTAAGGGTAAGGGTAAGGGTAAGGGTAAGGGTAAGGGTAAGGGTAAGGGTAAGGGTAAGGGTAAGGGTAAGGGTAAGGGTAAGGGTAAGGGTAAGGGTAAGGGTAAGGGTAAGCTTAAGGGTAAAAGCAAGGGTAAGGGTAAGGGTAAGGGTAAGGGTAGGGTAAGGGTCAGGGTAAGGGTAAGGGTAAGGGTAAGCTTAAGGGTAAAAGCAAGGGTAAGGGTAAGGGTAAGGGTAAGGGTAAGGGTAAGGGTAAGGGTAAGGGTAAGGGTAAGGGTAAGGGTAAGGGTAAGGGTAAGGGTAAGGGTAAGGGTAAGGGTAAGGGTAAGGGTAAGGGTAAGGGTAAGGGTAAGGGTAAGCTTAAGGGTAAAAGCAAGGGTAAGGGTAAGGGTAAAAGCAAGGGTAAGGGTAAGGGTAAGGGTAAGGGTAAGGGTAAGGGTAAGGGTAAGGGTAAGGGTAAGGGTAAGGGTAAGGTAAGCTTAAGGGTAAAAGCAAGGGTAAGGGTAAGGGTAAGGGTAAGGGTAAGGGTAAGTGTAAGCTTAAGGGTAAAAGCAAGGGTAAGGGTAAGGGTAAGGGTAAAGGTAGGGGTAAGCCTTAGGGTAAAAGCAAGGGTAAGGGTAAGGGTAAGGGTAAGGGTAAGGGTAAGGGTAAGGGTAAGCTTAAGGGTAAAAGCAAGGGTAAGGGTAAGGGTAAGGGTAAGGGTAAGGGTAAGGGTAAGGGTAAGGGTAAGGGTAAGGGTAAGCTTAAGGGTAAAAGCAAGGGTAAGGGTAAGGGTAAGGTTAAGGGTAAGGGTAAGGGTAAGGGTAAGGGTAAGGGTAAGGGTAAGCTTAAGGGTAAAAGCAAGGGTAAGGGTTAGGGTAAGGGTAAGGGTAAGGGTAAGGGTAAGCTTGAGGGTAAAAGCAAGGGTAAGGGTAAGGGTAAGGGTAAGGGTAAGGGTAAAGGTAAGGGTAAGCCTAAGGGTAAAAGCAAGGGTAAGGGTAAGGGTAAGGGTAAGGGTAAGGGTAAGGGTAAGGGTAAGGGTAAGGGTAAGGGTAAGGGTAAGGGTAAGCTTAAGGGTATAAGCAAGGGTAAGGGTAAGGGTAAGGGTGAGGGTAAGGGTAAAGGTAAGGGTAAGCTTAAGGGTAAAAGCAAGGGTAAGGGTAAGGGTAAGGGTAAGGGTAAGGGTAAGGGTAAGGGTAAGGGTAAGGGTAAGCTTAAGGGTAAAAGCAAGGGTAAGGGTAAGGGTAAGGGTAAGGGTAAGCTTAAGGGTAAAAGCAAGGGTGAGGGTAAGGGTAAGGGTAAGGGTAAGGGTAAGGGTAAGGGTAAGGGTAAGGGTAAGCTTAAGGGTAAAAGCAAGGGTAAGGGTAAGGGTAAGGGTAAGGGTAAGGGTAAGGGTAAGGGTAAGGGTAAGCTTAAGGGTAAAAGCAAGGGTAAGGGTAAGGGTAAGGGTAAGGGTAAGGGTAAGGGTAAAGGTAAGGGTAAGCCTAAGGGTAAAAGCAAGGGTAAGGGTAAGGGTAAGGGTAAGGGTAAGGGTAAGGGTAAGGGTAAGGGTAAGGGTAAGGGTAAGGGTAAGGGTAAGGGTAAGGGTAAGGGTAAGGGTAAGGGTAAGGGTAAGCTTAAGGGTAAAAGCAAGGGTAAGGGTAAGGGTAAGGGTAAGGGTAAGCCTAAGGGTAAAAGCAATGGTAAGGGTAAGGGTAAGGGTAAGGGTAAGGGTAAGCTTAAGGGTAAAAGCAAGGGTAAGGGTAAGGGTAAGGGTAAGGGTAAGGGTAAGGGTAAGGGTAAGCTTAAGGGTAAAAGCAAGGATAAGGGTAAGGGTAAGGGTAAGGGTAAGGGTAAGGGTAAGGGTAAAGGTAAGGGTAAGCTTAAGGGTAAAAGCAAGGGTAAGGGTAAGGGTAAGGGTAAGGGTAAGGGTAAGGGTAAGGGTAAGGGTAAGGGTAAGGGTAAGGGTAAGCTTAAGGGTAAGGGTAAGGGTAAGGGTAAGGGTAAGCTTAAGGGTAAAAGCAAGGGTAAGGGTAAGGGTAAGGGTAAGGGTAAGCTTAAGGGTAAAAGCAAGGGTAAGGGTAAGGGTAAGGGTAAGGGTAAGGGTAAGGGTAAGGGTAAGGGTAAGGGTAAGGGTAAGGGTAAGCTTAAGGGTAAGGGTAAGGGTAAGGGTAAGGGTAAGCTTAAGGGTAAAAGCAAGGGTTAGGGTAAGGGTAAGGGTAAGGGTAAGGGTAAGGGTAAGGGTAAGGGTAAGGGTAAGGGTAAGGGTAAGGGTAAGCTTAAGGGTAAGGGTAAGGGTAAGGGTAAGCTTAAGGGTAAAAGCAAGGGTAAGGGTAAGGGTAAGGGTAAGGGTAAGGGTAAGGGTAAGGGTGAGGGTAAGGGTAAGGGTAAGGGTAAGGGTAAGGGTAAGGGTAAGGGTAAGGGTAAGCTTAAGGGTAAGGGCAAGGGTAAGGGTAAGCTTAAGGGTAAAAGCAAGGGTGAGGGTAAGGGTAAGGGTAAGGGTAAGGGTAAGCTTAAGGGTAAAAGCAAGGGTAAGGGTAAGGGTAAGGGTAAGGGTAAGGGTAGGGGTAAGGGTAAGGGTAAGGGTAAGGGTAAGCTTAAGGGTAAGGGTAAGGGTAAGGGTAAGCTTAAGGGTAAAAGCAAGGGTAAGGGTAAGGGTAAGGGTAAGGGTAAGGGTAAAGGTAAGGGTAAGGGTAAGGGTAAGGGTAAGGGTAAGCTTAAGGGTAAAAGCAAGGGTGAGGGTAAGGGTAAGGGTAAGGGTAAGGGTAAGGGTAAGGGTAAGGGTAAGGGTAAGGGTAAGGGTAAGGGTAAGGGTAAGCTTAAGGGTAAGAGCAAGGGTAAGGGTAAGGGTAAGGGTAAGGGTAAGGGTAAGGGTAAGGGTAAGGGTAAGGGTAAGCTTAAGGGTAAAAGCAAGGGTAAGGGTAAGGGTAAGGGTAAGGGTAAGGGTAAGGGTAAGCTTAAGGGTAAGGGTAAGGGTAAGGGTAAGGGTAAGCTTAAGGGTAAAAGCAAGGGTAAGGGTAAGAGTAAGGGTAAGGGTAAGGGTAAGGGTAAGGGTGAGCTTAAGGGTAAAAGCAAGGGTAAGGGTAAGGGTAAGGGTAAGGGTAAGGGTAAGGGTAAGGGTAGGGGTAAGAGTTAGGGTAAGGGTAAGCTTAAGGGTAAAAGCAAGGGTAAGGGTAAGGGTAAGGGTAAGGGTAAGGGTAAGCTTAAGGGTAAAAGCAAGGGTAAGGGTAAGGGTAAGGGTAAGGGTAAGGGTAAGGGTAATGGTAAGGGTAAAGGTAAGGGTGAGCCTAAGGGTAAAAGCAAGGGTAAGGGTAAGGGTAAGGGTAAGGGTAAGGGTAAGGGTAAGGGTAAGGGTAAGGGTAAGGGTAAGGGTAAGCTTAAGGGTAAAAGCAAGGGTAAGGGTAAGGGTAAGGGTAAGGGTAAGGGTAAGGGTAAGCGTAAGGTTAAGGGTAAGGGTAAGGGTAAGGGTAAGGGTAAGCTTAAGGGTAAAAGCAAGGGTAAGGGTAAGGGTAAGGGTAAGGGTAAGGGTAAGCTTAAGGGTAAAAGCAAGGGTAAGGGTAAGGGTAAGGGTAAGGGTAAGGGTAAGTGTAAGGGTAAGCTTAAGGGTAAGGGTAAGGGTAAGGGTAAGCTTAAGGGTAAAAGCAAGGGTAAGGGTAAGAGTAAGGGTAAGGGTAAGGGTAAGGGTAAGGGTAAGGGTGAGCTTAAGGGTAAAAGCAAGGGTAAGGGTAAGGGTAAGGGTAAGGGTAAGGGTAAGGGTAAGGGTAAGGGTAAGGGTAAGGGTAAGGGTAAGCTTAAGGGTAAAAGCAAGGGTAAGGGTAAGGGTAAGGGTAAGGGTAAGGGTAAGGGTAAGGGTAAGGGTAATGGTAAGGGTAAAGGTAAGGGTAAGCCTAAGGGTAAAAGCAAGGGTAAGGGTAAGGGTAAGGGTAAGGGTAAGAGTAAGGGTAAGGGTAAGGGTAAGGGTAAGCTTAAGGGTAAAAGCAAGGGTAAGGGTAAGGGTAAGGGTAAGGGTAAGCCTAAGGGTAAAAGCAAGGGTAAGGGTAAGGGTAAGGGTAAGGGTAAGGGTAAGGGTAAGGGTAAGCTTAAGGGTAAAAGCAAGGGTAATTGTAAGGGTAAGGGTAAGGGTAAGGGTAAGGGTAAGCTTAAGGGTAAAAGCAAGGGTGAGGGTAAGGGTAAGGGTAAGGGTAAGGGTAAGGGTAAGGGTAAGGGTAAGGGTAAGGGTAAGGGTAAGGGTAAGGGTAAGCTTAAGGGTAAAAGCAAGGGTAAGGGTAAGGGTAAGGGTAAGGGTAAGGGTAAGGGTAAGGGTAAGCCTAAGGGTAAAAGCAAGGGTAAGGGTAAGGGTAAGGGTAAGGGTAAGCTTAAGGGTAAAAGCAAGGGTAAGGGTAAGGGTAAGGGTAAGGGTAAGGGTAAGGGTAAGCTTAAGAGTAAAAGCAAGGGTGAGGGTAAGGGTAAGGGTAAGGGTAAGGGTAAGGGTAAGGGTAAGGGTAAGGGTAAGCTTAAGGGTAAAAGCAAGGGTAAGGGTAAGGGTAAGGGTAAGGGTAAGGGTAAGGGTAAGGGTAAGGGTAAGGGTAAGGGTAAGGGTAAGGGTAAGCTTAAGGGTAAAAGCAAGGGTAAGGGTAAGGGTAAGGGTAAGGGTAAGCCTAAGGGTAAAAGCAAGGGTAAGGGTAAGGGTAAGGGTAAGGGTAAGGGTAAGCTTAAGGGTAAAAGCAAGGGTAAGGGTAAGGGTAAGGGTAAGGGTAAGGGTAAGGGTAAGGGTAAGGGTAAGATTAAGGGTAAAAGCAAGGGTAAGGGTAAGGGTAAGGGTAAGGGAAAGGGTAAGGGTAAGGGTAAAGGTAAGGGTAAGCCTAAGGGTAAAAGCAAGGGTAAGGGTAAGGGTAAGGGTAAGGGTAAGGGTAAGGTTAAGGGTAAGGGTAAGCTTAAGGGTAAAAGCAAGGGTAAGGGTAAGGGTAAGGGTAAGGGTAAGGGTAAGGGTAAGGGTAAGGGTAAGGGTAAGGGTAAGGGTAAGGGTAAGGGTAAGGGTAAGGGTAAGGGTAAGGGTAAGCTTAAGGGTAAGGGTAAGGGTAAGGTTAAGGGTAAGCTTAAGGGTAAAAGCAAGGGTAAGGGTAAGGGTAAGGGTAAGGGTAAGCTTAAGGGTAAAAGCAAGGGTGAGGGTAAGGGTAAGGGTAAGGGTAAGGGTAAGGGTAAGGGTAAGGGTAAGGGTAAGGGTAAGCTTAAGGGTAAGGGTAAGGGTAAGGGTAAGGGTAAGCTTAAGGGTAAAAGCAAGGGTAAGGGTAAGGGTAAGGGTAAGGGTAAGGGTAAGCTTAAGGGTAAGGGTAAGGGTAAGGGTAAGGGTAAGGGTAAGCTTAAGGGTAAAAGCAAGGGTAAGGTTAAGGGTAAGGGTAAGGGTAAGGGTAAGGGTAAGCTTAAGGGTAAGGGTAAGGGTAAGGGTAAGGGTAAGCTTAAGGGTAAAAGCAAGAGTAAGGGTAAGGGTAAGGGTAAGGGTAAGGGTAAGGGTAAGGGTAAGGGTAAGGGTAAGGGTAAGGGTAAGGGTAAGGGTAAGGGTAAGGGTAAGCTTAAGGGTAAGGGTAAGGGTAAGCTTAAGGGTAAAAGCAAGGGTAAGGGTAAGGGTAAGGGTAAGGGTAAGGGTAAGCTTAAGGGTAAAAGCAAGGGTAAGGGTAAGGGTAAGGGTAAGGGTAAGGGTAAGGGTAAGGGTAAGGGTAAGGGTAAGGGTAAGGGTAAGGGTAGGGGTAAGGGTAAGCTTAAGGGTAAGGGTAAGGGTAAGGGTAAGCTTAAGGGTAAAAGCAAGGGTAAGGGTAAGTGTAAGGGTAAGGGTAAGGGTAAAGGTAAGGGTAAGCCTAAGGGTAAAAGCAAGGGTAAGGGTAAGGGTAAGGGTAAGGGTAAGGGTAAGGGTAAGGGTAAGGGTAAGGGTAAGCTTAAGGGTAAAAGCAAGGGTAAGGGTAAGGGTAAGGGTAAGGGTAAGGGTAAGGGTGAGCTTAAGGGTAAAAGCAAGGGTAAGGGTAAGGGTAAGGGTAAGGGTAAGGGTAAGGGTAAGGGTTAGGGTAAGGGTAAGGGTAGGGGTAAGGGTAAGGGTAAGCTTAAGGGTAAAAGCAAGGGTAGGTGTAAGGGTAAGGGTAAGGGTAAGGGTTAGGGTAAGGGTAAAGGTAAGGGTAAGCCTAAGGGTAAAAGCAAGGGTAAGGGTAAGGGTAAGGGTAAGGGTAAGGGTAAGGGTAAGGGTAAGGGTAAGGGTAAGAGTAAGGGTAAGGGTAAGGGTAAGCTTAAGGGTAAAAGCAAGGGTAAGGGTAAGGGTAAGGGTAAGGGTAAGGGTAAGCCTAAGGGTAAAAGCAAGGGTAAGGGTAAGGTTAAGGGTAAGGGTAAGGGTAAGCTTAAGGGTAAAAGCAAGGGTAAGGGTGAGGGTAAGGGTAAGGGTAAGGGTAAGCTTAAGGGTAAAAGCAAGGGTAAGGGTAAGGGTGAGGGTAAGGGTAAGGGTAAGGGTAAGGGTAAAGGTAAGGGTAAGCCTAAGAGTAAAAGCAAGGGTAAGGGTAAGGGTAAGGGTAAGGGTAAGGGTAAGGGTAAGGGTAAGGGTAAGGGTAAGGGTAAGGGTAAGCTTAAGGGTAAAAGCAAGGGTAAGGATAAGGGCAAGGGTAAGGGTAAGGGTAAGGGTAAGGGTAAGGGTAAGGGTAAGGGTAAGCTTAAGGGTGAAAGCAAGGGTAAGGGTAAGGGTAAGGGTAAGGGTAAGGGTAAGGGTAAGGGTAAGGGTAAGGGTAAGGGTAAGGGTAAGGGTAAGGGTAAGGGTAAGCTTAAGGGTAAAAGCAAGGGTAAGGGTTAGGGTAAGGGTAAGAGTAAGGGTAAGGGTAAGGGTAAGCTTAAGGGTAAAAGCAAGGGTAAGGGTAAGGGTAAGGGTAAGGGTAAGGGTAAGGGTAAGGGTAAGGGTAAAGGTAAGGGTAAGCCTAAGGGTAAAAGCAAGGGTAAGGGTAAGGGTAAGGGTAAGGGTAAGGGTAAGGGTAAGGGTAAGGGTAAGGGTAAGGGTAAGGGTAAGGGTAAGGGTAAGGGTAAGCTTAAGGGTATAAGCAAGTGTAAGGGTAAGGGTAAGGGTGAGGGTAAGGGTAAGGGTAAGGGTAAGGGTAAGCTTAAGGGTAAAAGCAAGGGTAAGGGTAAGGGTAAGGGTAAGGGTAAGGGTAAGGGTAAGGGTAAGCTTAAGGGTAAAAGCAAGGGTAAGGGTAAGGGTAAGGGTAAGGGTAAGGGTAAGGGTAAGGGTAAGGGTAAGGGTAAGGGTAAGGGTAAGAGTAAGGGTAAGGGTAAGGGTAAGGGTAAGGGTAAAGGTAAGGTTAAGCCTAAGGGTAAAAGCAAGGGTAGGGTAAGGGTAAGGGTAAGGGTAAGGGTAAGGGTAAGGGTAAGGGTAAGGGTAAGGGTAAGGGTAAGGGTAAGGGTAAGGGTAAGGGTAAGGGTAAGGGTAAGGGTAAGCTTAAGGGTAAAAGCAAGGGTAAGGGTAAGGGTAAGGGTAAGGGTAAGCCTAAGGGTAAAAGCAAGGGTAAGGGTAAGGGTAAGGGTAAGGGTAAGGGTAAGCTTAAGGGTAAAAGCAAGGGTAAGGGTAAGGGTAAGGGTAAGGGTAAGGGTAAGGGTAAGGGTGAGGGTAAGCTTAAGGGTAAAAGCAAGGGTAAGGGTAAGGGTAAGGGTAAGGGTAAGGGTAAGGGTAAGGGTAAGGGTAAGGGTAAGGGTAAAGGTAAGGGTAAGCCTAAGGGTCAAAGCAAGGGTAAGGGTAAGGGTAAGGGTAAGGGTAAGGGTAAGAGTAAGGGTAAGGGTAAGGGTAAGCTTAAGGGTAAAAGCAAGGGTAAGGGTAAGGGTAAGGGTAAGGGTAAGGGTAAGTTTAAGGGTAAGGGTAAGGGTAAGTGTAAGGGTAAGGGTAAGCTTAAGGGTAAGGGTAAGGGTAAGGGTAAGGGTAAGCCTAAGGGTAAAAGCAAGGGTAAGTGTAAGGGTAAGGGTAAGGGTAAGGGTAAGCTTAAGGGTAAAAGCAAGGGTAAGGGTAAGGGTAAGGGTAAGGGTAAGGGTAAGGGTAAGGGTAAGGGTAAGGGTAAGGGTAAGCTTAAGGGTAAAAGCAAGGGTAAGGGTAAGGGTAAGGGTAAGGGTAAGGGTAAGGGTAAGGGTAAGGGTAAGGGTAAGGGTAAGGGTAAGCTTAAGGGTAAAAGCAAGGGTAAGGGTAAGGGTAAGGGTAAGGGTAAGGGTAAGGGTAAGGGTAATGGTAAGGGTAAAGGTAAGGGTAGGCCTAAGGGTAAAAGCAATTGTAAGGGTAAGGCTAAGGGTAAGGGTAAGGGTAAGGTTAAGGGTAAGGGTTAGGGTAAGGGTAAGGGTAAGGGTAAGGGTAAGCTTAAGGGTAAAAGCAAGGGTAAGGGTAAGGGTAAGGGTAAGGGTAAGCTTAAGGGTAAGGGTAAGGGTAAGGGTAAGCTTAAGGGTAAAAGCAAGGGTAAGGGTAAGGGTAAGGGTAAGGGTAAGGGTAAGGGTAAGCTTAAGGGTAAAAGCAAGGGTAAGGGTAAGGGTAAGGGTAAGGGTAAGGGTAAGGGTAAGGGTAAGGGTAAGGGTAAGGGTAAGCTTAAGGGTAAGGGTAAGGGTAAGAGTAAGGGTAAGCTTAAGGGTAAAAGCAAGGGTAAGGGTCAGGGTAAGGGTAAGTGTAAGGGTAGGGGTAAGGGTAAGGGTAAGGGTGAGCTTAAGGGTAAAAGCAAGGGTAAGGGTAAGGTTAAGGGTAAGGGTAAGGGTAAGGGTAAGGGTAAGGGTAAGGGTTAGCTTAAGGGTAAAAGCAAGGGTAAGGGTAAGGGTAAGGGTAAGGGTAAGGGTAAGGGTAAGGGTAAGGGTAAAGGTAAGGGTAAGCCTAAGGGTAAAAGCAAGGGTAAGGGTAAGGGTAAGGGTAAGGGTAAGAGTAAGGGTAAGGGTAAGGGTAAGCTTAAGGGTAAAAGCAGGGATAAGGATAAGGGTAAGGGTAAGTGTAAGCCTAAGGGTAAAAGCAAGGGTAAGGGTAAGGGTAAGGGTAAGGGTAAGGGTAAGCTTAAGGGTAAAAGCAAGGGTAAGGGTAAGGGTAAGGGTAAGGGTAAGGGTAAGGGTAAGCTTAAGGGTAAAAGCAAGGGTGAGGGTGAGGGTAAGGGTAAGGGTAAGGGTAAGGGTAAGGGTAAGGTTAAGGGTAAGGGTAAGGGTAAGTTTAAGGGTAAAAGCAAGGGTAAGGGTAAGGGTAAGGGTAAGGGTAAGGGTAAGGGTAAGGGTAAGGGTAAGCTTAAGGGTAAAAGCAAGGGTAAGGGTAAGGGTGAGGGTAAGGGTAAGGGTAAAGGTAAGGGTAAGCCTAAGGGTAAAAGCAAGGGTAAGGGTAAGGGTAAGGGTAAGGGTAAGGGTAAGGGTTAGGGTAAGGGTAAGGGTAAGGGTAAGGGTAAGGGTAAGGGTAAGGGTAAGGGTAAGGGTAAGGGTAAGGGTAAGGGTAAGGGTAAGGGTAAGGGTAAGCTTAAGGGTAAAAGCAAGGGTAAGGGTAAGGGAAAGGGTAAGGGTAAGCCTAAGGGTAAAAGCAAGGGTAAGGGTAAGGGTAAGGGTAAGGGTAAGGGTAAGCTTAAGGGTAAAAGCAAGAGTAAGGGTAAGGGTAAGGGTAAGGGTAAGCTTAAGGGTAAAAGCAAGGGTAAGGGTAAAGGTAAGGGTAAGGGTAAGGGTAAGGGTAAGGGTAAGGGTAAGGGTAAGGGTAAAGGTAAGGGTAAGCCTAAGGGTAAAAGCAAGGGTAAGGGTAAGGGTAAGGGTAAGGGTAAGGGTAAGGGTAAGGGTAAGGTTAAGGGTAAGGGTAAGGGTAAGCTTAAGGGTAAAAGCAAGGGTAAGGGTAAGGGTAAGGGTAAGGGTAAGGGTAAGGGTAAGGGTAAGGGTAAGGGTAAGGGTAAGGGTAAGGGTAAGGGTAAGCTTAAGGGTAAGGGTAAGGGTAAGGGTAAGGGTAAGCTTAAGGGTAAAAGCAAGGGTAAGGGTAAGGGTAAGGGTAAGGGTAAGGGTAAGGGTAAGGGTAAGGGTAAGGGTAAGGGTAAGCTTAAGGGTAAGGGTAAGGGTAAGGGTAAGGGTAAGCTTAAGGGTAAAAGCAAGGGTAAGGGTAAGGGTAAGGGTAAGGGTAAGCTTAAGGGTAAAAGCAAGGGTAAGGGTAAGGGTAAGGGTAAGGGTAAGGGTAAGGGTAAGGGTAAGGGTAAGGGTAAGGGTAAGCTTAAGGGTAAGGGTAAGGGTAAGGGTAAGGGTAAGGGTAAGCTTAAGGGTAAAAGCAAGGGTAAGGGTAAGGGTGAGGGTAAGGGTAAGGGTAAGGGTAAGGGTAAGGGTAAGCTTAAGGGTAAGGGTAAGGGTAAGGGTAAGGGTAAGCTTAAGGGTAAAAGCAAGGGTAAGGGTAAGGGTAAGGGTAAGGGTAAGGGTAAGGGTAAGGGTAAGGGTAAGGGTAAGGGTAAGGGTAAGGGTAAGGGTAAGGGTAAGGGTAAGGGTAAGGGTAAGGGTAAGGGTAAGGGTAAGGGAAAGCTTAAGGGTAAGGGTAAGGGTAAGGGTAAGGGTAAGCTTAAGGGTAAAAGCAATGGTAAGGGTAAGGGTAAGGGTAAGGGTAAGCTTAAGGGTAAAAGCAAGGGTAAGGTTAAGGGTAAGTGTAAGGGTAAGGGTAAGGGTAAGGGTAAGGGTAAGCTTAAGGGTAAGGGTAAGGGTAAGGGTAAGGGTAAGCTTAAGGGTAAAAGCAAGGGTAAGGGTAAGGGTAAGGGTAAAGGTAAGGGTAAGCCTAAGGGTAAAAGCAAGGATAAGGGTAAGGGTAAGGGTAAGGGTAAGGGTAAGGGTAAGGGTAAGGGTAAGGGTAAGCTTAAGGGTAAAAGCAAGGGTAAGGGTAAGGGTAAGGGTAAGGGTAAGGGTAAGGGTAAGGGTAAGGGTAAGGGTAAGGGTAAGGGTAAGGGTAAGGGTAAGGGTAAGGGTAAGGGTAAGGGTAAGGGTAAGGGTAAGGGTAAGCTTAAGGGTAAAAGCAAGGGTAAGGGTAAGGGTAAGGGTAAGGGTAAGGGTAAGGGTAAGGGTAAGGGTAAGCTTAAGGGTAAAAGCAAGGGTAAGGGTAAGGGTAAGGGTAAGGGTAAGGGTAAGGGTTAGGGTAAGGGTAAAGGTAAGGGTAAGCCTAAGGGTAAAAGCAAGGGTAAGGGTAAGGGTAAGGGTAAGGGTAAGGGTAAGGGTAAGGGTAAGGGTAAGGGTAAGGGTAAGAGTAAGGGTAAGGGTAAGGGTAAGCTTAAGGGTAAAAGCATGGGTAAGGGTAAGGGTAAGGGTAAGCCTAAGGGTAAAAGCAAGGGTAAGGGTAAGGGTAAGGGTAAGCTTAAGGGTAAAAGCAAGGGTAAGGGTAAGGGTAAGGGTAAGGGTAAGGGTAAGGGTAAGCTTAAGGGTAAAAGCAAGGGTAAGGGTAAGGGTAAGGGTAAGGGTAAGGGTAAGGGTAAGGGTAAGGGTAAAGGTAAGGGTAAGCCTAAGGGTAAAAGCAAGGGTAAGGGTAAGGGTAAGGGTAAGGGTAAGGGTAAGGGTAAGCTTAAGGGTAAAAGCAAGGGTAAGGGTAAGGGTAAGGGTAAGGGTAAGGGTAAGGGTAAGGGTAAGGGTAAGGGTAAGGGTAAGGGTAAGGGTAAGGGTAAGCTTAAGGGTAAAAGCAAGGGTAAGGGTAAGGGTAAGGGTAAGGGTAAGGGTAAGGGTAAGGGTAAGGGTAAGGGTAAAGGTAAGGGTAAGGGTAAGGGTAAGGGTAAGGGTAAGGGTAAGGGTAAGCTTAAGGGTAAAAGCAAGGGTAAGGGTTAGGGTAAGGGTAAGGGTAAGGGTAAGGGTAAGGGTAAGCTTAAGGGTAAAAGCAAGGGTAAGGGTAAGGGTAAGGGTAAGGGTAAGGGTAAGGGTAAGGGTAAGGGTAAGGGTAAGGGTAAGGGTAAGGGTAAGGGTAAGGGTAAGGGTAAGGGTAAGGGTAAGGGTAAGGGTAAGGGTAAGCTTAAGGGTAAAAGCAAGGGTAAGGGTAAGGGTAAGGGTAAGGGTAAGGGTAAGGGTAAGGGTAAGGGTAAGGGTAAGCTTAAGGGTAAAAGCAAGGGTAAGGGTAAGGGTAAGGGTAAGGGTAAGGGTTAGGGTAAGGGTAAAGGTAAGGGTAAGCCTAAGGGTAAAAGCAAGGGTAAGGGTAAGGGTAAGGGTAAGGGTAAGGGTAAGGGTAAGGGTAAGGGTAAGGGTAAGGGTAAGGGTAAGAGTAAGGGTAAGGGTAAGGGTAAGCTTAAGGGTAAAAGCAAGGGTAAGGGTAAGGGTAAGGGTAAGGGTAAGCCTAAGGGTAAAAGCAAGGGTAAGGGTAAGGGTAAGGGTAAGGGTAAGGGTGAGCTTAAGGGTAAAAGCAAGGGTAAGGGTAAGGGTAAGGGTAAGGGTAAGGGTAAGGGTAAGCTTAAGGGTAAAAGCAAGGGTAAGGGTAAGGGTAAGGGTAAGGGTAAGGGTAAGGGTAAGGGTAAGGGTAAGGGTAAAGGTAAGGGTAAGCCTAAGGGTAAAAGCAAGGGTAAGGGTAAGGGTAAGGGTAAGGGTAAGGGTAAGCTTAAGGGTAAAAGCAAGGGTAAGGGTAAGGGTAAGGGTAAGGGTAAGGGTAAGGGTAAGGGTAAGGTTAAAGGTAAGGGTAAGGGTAAGGGTAAGCTTAAGGGTAAAAGCAAGGGTAAGGGTAAGGGTAAGGGTAAGGGTAAGGGTAAGGGTAAGGGTAATGGTAAGGGTAAGGGTAAGGGTAAGGGTAAGGGTAAGGGTAAGCTAAAGGGTAAAAGCAAGGGTAAGGGTTAGGGTAAGGGTAAGGGTAAGGGTAAGGGTAAGGGTAAGCTTAAGGGTAAAAGCAAGGGTAAGGGTAAGGGTAAGGGTAAGGGTAAGGGTAAGGGTAAGGGTAAGAGTAAGGGTAAGGGTAAGGGTAAGGGTAAGGGTAAAGGTAAGGGTAAGCCTAAGGGTAAAAGCAAGGGTAAGGGTAAGGGTAAGGGTAAGGGTAAGGGTAAGGGTAAGGGTAAGGGTAAGGGTAAGGGTAAGGGTAAGGGTAAGGGTAAGCTTAAGGGTATAAGCAAGGGTAAGGGTAAGGGTGAGGGTAAGGGTAAGGGTAAGGGTAAGGGTAAGGGTAAGCTTAAGGGTAAAAGCAAGGGTAAGGGTAAGGGTAAGGGTAAGGGTAAGGGTAAGGGTAAGGGTAAGCTTAAGGGTAAAAGCAAGGGTAAGGGTAAGGGTAAGGGTAAGGGTAAGGGTAAGGGTAAGGGTAAGGGTAAGGGTAAGGGTAAGGGTAAGGGTAAGGGTAAGGGTAAAGGTAAGGGTAAGCCTAAGGGTAAAAGCAAGGGTAAGGGTAAGGGTAAGGGTAAGGGTAAGGGTAAGGGTAAGGGTAAGGGTAAGGGTAAGGGTAAGTGTAAGGATAAGCTTAAGGGTAAAAGCAAGGGTAAGGGTAAGGGTAAGGGTAAGGGTAAGCCTAAGGGTAAAAGCAAGGGTAAGGGTAAGGGTAAGGGTAAGGGTAAGCTTCAGGGTAAAAGCAAGGGTAAGGGTAAGGGTAAGGGTAAGGGTAAGGGTAAGCTTAAGGGTAAAAGCAAGGGTAAGGGTAAGGGTAAGGGTAAGGGTAAGGGTAAGGGTAAAGGAAAGGGTAAGCCTAAGGGTAAAAGCAAGGGTAAGGGTAAGGGTAAGGGTAAGGGTAAGGGTAAGGGTAAGGGTAAGGGTAAGGGTAAGGGTAAGGGTAAGGGTAAGGGTAAGGGTAAGGGTAAGGGTAAGGGTAAGGGTAAGGGTAAGGGTAAGGGTAAGGGTAAGCTTAAGGGTAAAAGCAAGGGTAAGGGTAAGGGTAAGGGTAAGGGTAAGGGTAAGGGTAAGGGTAAGGGTAAGCTTAAGGGTAAAAGCAAGGGTTAGGGTAAGGGTAAGGGTAAGGGTAAGGGTAAGGGTAAGGGTAAGGGTAAGGGTAAGGGTAAGGGTAAGGGTAAGGGTAAGGGTAAGGGTAAGGGTAAGGGTAAGGGTAAGGGTAAGGGTAAGCTTAAGGGTAAAAGCAAGGGTAAGGGTAAGGGTAAGGGTAAGGGTAAGCTTAAGGGTAAGGGTAAGGGTAAGGGTAAGGGTAAGGGTAAGGGTAAGGGTAAAGGTAAGGGTAAGCCTAAGGGTAAAAGCAAGGGTAAGGGTAAGGGTAAGGGTAAGAGTAAGGGTAAGGGTAAGGGTAAGGGTAAGGGTAAGGGTAAGGGTAAGGGTAAGGGTAAGGGTAAGGGTAAGGGTAAGCTTAAGGGTAAAAGCAAGGGTGAGGGTAAAGGTAAGGGTAAGGGTAAGGGTAAGGGTAAGGGTAAGGGTAAGGGTAAGGGTAAGGGTAAGGGTAAGGGTAAGGGTAAGGGTAAGGGTAAGCCTAAGGGTAAAAGCAAGGGTAAGGGTAAGGGTAAGGGTAAGGGTAAGGGTAAGCTTAAGGGTAAGAGCAAGGGTAAGGGTAAGGGTAAGGGTAAGGGTAAGGGTAAGCTTAAGGGTAAGCTTAAGGGTAAAAGCAAGGGTAAGGGTAAGGGTAAGGGTAAGGGTAAGGGTAAGGGTAAGGGTAAGGGTAAAGGTAAGGGTAAGCCTAAGGGTAAAAGCAAGGGTATGGGTAAGGGTAAGGGTAAGGGTAAGGGTAAGGGTAAGGGTAAGGGTAAGGGTAAGGGTAAGGGTAAGGGTTAGGGTAAGGGTAAAGGTAAGGGTAAGCCTAAGGGTAAAAGCAAGGGTAAGGGTAAGGGTAAGGGTAAGGGTAAGGGTAAGGGTAAGGGTAAGGGTAAGGGTAAGGGTAAGGGTAAGGGTAAGGGTAAGGGTAAGGGTAAGGGTAAGCTTAAGGGTAAAAGCAAGGGTAAGGGTAAGGGTAAGGGTAAGGGTAAGCCTAAGGGTAAAAGCAAGGGTAAGGGTAAGGGTAAGGGTAAGGGTAAGGGTAAGCTTAAGGGTAAAAGCAAGGGTAAGGGTAAGGGTAAGGGTAAGGGTAAGGGTAAGGTTAAGCTTAAGGGTAAAAGCAAGGGTAAGGGTAAGGGTAAGGGTAAGGGTAAGGGTAAGGGTAAGGGTAAGGGTAAGGGTAAGGGTAAGGGTAAAGGTAAGGGTAAGCCTAAGGGTAAAAGCAAGGGTAAGGGTAAGGGTAAGGGTAAGGGTAAGGGTAAGGGTAAGCTTAAGGGTAAAAGCAAGGGTAAGGGTAAGGGTAAGGGTAAGGGTAAGGGTAAGGGTAAGGGTAAGGGTAATGGTAAGGGTAAGGGTAAGGGTAAGGGTAAGGGTAAGCTAAAGGGTAAAAGCAAGGGTAAGGGTTAGGGTAAGGGTAAGGGTAAGGGTAAGGGTAAGGGTAAGGGTAAGCTTAAGGGTAAAAGCAAGGGTAAGGGTAAGGGTAAGGGTAAGGGTAAGGGTAAGGGTAAGGGTAAGGGTAAGGGTAAGGGTAAGGGTAAGGGTAAGGGTAAGGGTAAGGGTAAAGGTAAGGGTAAGCCTAAGGGTAAAAGCAAGGGTAAGGGTAAGGGTAAGGGTAAGGGTAAGGGTAAGGGTAAGGGTAAGGGTAAGGGTAAGGGTAAGGGTAAGGGTAAGGGTAAGCTTAAGGGTATAAGCAAGGGTAAGGGTAAGGGTGAGGGTAAGGGTAAGGGTAAGGGTAAGGGTAAGGGTAAGCTTAAGGGTAAAAGCAAGGGTAAGGGTAAGGGTAAGGGTAAGGGTAAGGGTAAGGGTAAGGGTAAGCTTAAGGGTAAAAGCAAGGGTAAGGGTAAGGGTAAGGGTAAGGGTAAGGGTAAGGGTAAGGGTAAGGGTAAGGGTAAGGGTAAGGGTAAGGGTAAAGGTAAAGGTAAGCCTAAGTGTAAAAGCAAGGGTAAGGGTAAGGGTAAGGGTAAGGGTAAGGGTAAGGGTAAGGGTAAGGGTAAGGGTAAGGGTAAGGGTAAGGGTAAGGGTAAGGGTAAGTGTAAGGATAAGCTTAAGGGTAAAAGCAAGGGTAAGGGTAAGGGTAAGGGTGAGGGTAAGCCTAAGGGTAAAAGCAAGGGTAAGGGTAAGGGTAAGGGTAAGGGTAAGGGTAAGCTTAAGGGTAAAAGCAAGGGTAAGGGTAAGGGTAAGGGTAAGGGTAAGGGTAAGGGTAAGCTTAAGGGTAAAAGCAAGGGTAAGGGTAAGGGTAAGGGTAAGGGTAAGGGTAAGGGTAAGGGTAAAGGTAAGGGTAAGCCTAAGGGTAAAAGCAAGGGTAAGGGTAAGGGTAAGGGTAAGGGTAAGGGTAAGGGTAAGGGTAAGGGTAAGGGTAAGGGTAAGGGTAAGGGTAAGGGTAAGGGTAAGGGTAAGGGTAAGCTTAAGGGTAAAAGCAAGGGTAAGGGTAAGGGTAAGGGTAAGGGTAAGGGTAAGGGTAAGGGTAAGGGTAAGGGTAAGGGTAAGGGTAAGGGTAAGGGTAAGCTTAAGGGTAAAAGCAAGGGTAAGGGTAAGGGTAAGGGTAAGGGTAAGCTTAAGGGTAAGGGTAAGGGTAAGGGTAAGGGTAAGGGTAAGGGTAAGGGTAAAGGTAAGGGTAAGCCTAAGGGTAAAAGCAAGGGTAAGGGTAAGGGTAAGGGTAAGGGTAAGGGTAAGGGTAAGGGTAAGGGTAAGGGTAAGGGTAAGGGTAAGGGTAAGGGTAAGGGTAAGGGTAAGGGTAAGGGTAAGGGTAAGGGTAAGGGTAAGGGTGAGGGTAAGCTTAAGGGTAAAAGCAAGGGTGAGGGTAAGGGTAAGGGTAAGGGTAAGGGTAAGGGTAAGGGTAAGGGTAAGGGTAAGGGTAAGGGTAAGGGTAAGGGTAAGGGTAAGGGTAAGGGTAAGGGTAAGCCTAAGGGTAAAAGCAAGGGTAAGGGTAAGGGTAAGGGTAAGGGTAAGGGTAAGCTTAAGGGTAAAAGCAAGGGTAAGGGTAAGGGTAAGGGTAAGGGTAAGGGTAAGCTTAAGGGTAAGCTTAAGGGTAAAAGCAAGGGTAAGGGTAAGGGTAAGGGTAAGGGTAAGGGTAAGGGTAAGGGTAAGGGTAAAGGTAAGGGTAAGCCTAAGGGTAAAAGCAAGGGTATGGGTAAGGGTAAGGGTAAGGGTAAGGGTAAGGGTAAGGGTAAGGGTAAGGGTAAGGGTAAGGGTAAGGGTAAGGGTAAGGGTAAGGGTAAGGGTAAGGGTAAGGGTAAGGGTAAGGGTAAGCTTAAGGGTAAAAGCAAGGGTAAGGGTAAGGGTAAGGGTAAGGGTAAGGGTAAGGGTAAGGGTAAGGGTAAGGGTAAGGGTAAGGGTAAGCTTAAGGGTAAAAGCAAGGGTAAGGGTAAGGGTAAGGGTAAGGGTAAGGGTAAGGGTAAGGGTAAGGGTAAGGGTAAGGGTAAGGGTAAGGGTAAGGGTAAGGATAAGGGTAAGGGTAAGCTTAAGGGTAAAAGCAAGGGTAAGGGTAAGGGTAAGGGTAAGGGTAAGGGTAAGGGTAAGGGTAAGGGTAAGGGTAAGGGTAAGGGTAAGCTTAAGGGTAAAAGCAAGGGTAAGGGTAAGGGTAAGGGTAAGGGTAAGGGTAAGGGTAAGGGTAAGCCTAAGGGTAAAAGCAAGGGTAAGGGTAAGGGTAAAAGCAAGGGTAAGGGTAAGGGTAAGGGTAAGGGTAAGGGTAAGGGTAAGGGTAAGCTTAAGGGTAAAAGCAAGGGTAAGGGTAAGGGTAAGGGTAAGGGTAAGGGTAAGTGTAAGCTTAAGGGTAAAAGCAAGGGTAAGGGTAAGGGTAAGGGTAAAGGTAAGGGTAAGCCTTAGGGTAAAAGCAAGGGTAAGGGTAAGGGTAAGGGTAAGGGTAAGGGTAAGGGTAAGGGTAAGCTTAAGGGTAAAAGCAAGGGTAAGGGTAAGGGTAAGGGTAAGGGTAAGGGTAAGGGTAAGGGTAAGGGTAAGGGTAAGCTTAAGGGTAAAAGCAAGGGTAAGGGTAAGGGTAAGGTTAAGGGTAAGGGTAAGGGTAAGGGTAAGGGTAAGGGTAAGGGTCAGCTTAAGGGTAAAAGCAAGGGTAAGGGTTAGGGTAAGGGTAAGGGTAAGGGTAAGGGTAAGGGTAAGCTTGAGGGTAAAAGCAAGGGTAAGGGTAAGGGTAAGGGTAAGGGTAAAGGTAAGGGTAAGCCTAAGGGTAAAAGCAAGGGTAAGGGTAAGGGTAAGGGTAAGGGTAAGAGTAAGGGTAAGGGTAAGGGTAAGGGTAAGGGTAAGGGTAAGGGTAAGCTTAAGGGTATAAGCAAGGGTAAGGGTAAGGGTAAGGGTGAGGGTAAGGGTAAGGGTAAGGGTAAGCTTAAGGGTAAAAGCAAGGGTAAGGGTAAGGGTAAGGGTAAGGGTAAGGGTAAGGGTAAGGGTAAGCTTAAGGGTAAAGGCAAGGGTAAGGGTAAGGGTAAGGGTAAGGGTAAGGGTAAGGGTAAGGGTAAGGGTAAGGGTAAGGGTAAGGGTAAAGGTTAGGGTAAGCCTAAGGGTAAAAGCAAGGGTAAGGGTAAAGGTAAGGGTAAGGGTAAGGGTAAGGGTAAGGGTAAGGGTAAGGGTAAGGGTAAGGGTAAGGGTAAGGGTAAGCTTAAGGGTAAAAGCAAGGGTAAGGGTAAGGGTAAGGGTAAGGGTAAGCCTAAGGGTAAAATAAGGGTAAGGGTAAGGGTAAGGGTAAGGGTAAGGGTAAGCTTAAGGGTAAAAGCAAGGGTAAGGGTAAGGGTAAGGGTGAGGGTAAGGGTAAGCTTAAGGGTTAAAGCAAGGGTAAGGGTAAGGGTAAGGGTAAGGGTAAGGGTAAGGGTAAGGGTAAAGGTAAGGGTAAGCCTAAGGGTAAAAGCAAGGGTAAGGGTGAGGGTAAGGGTAAGGGTAAGGGTAAGGGTAAGGGTAAGGGTAAGGGTAAGGGTAAGGGTAAGGGTAAGGGTAAGGGTAAGGGTAAGGGTAAGGGTAAGGGTAAGGGTAAGCTTAAGGGTAAAAGCAAGTGTAAGGGTAAGGGTAAGGGTAAGGGTAAGGGTAAGGGTAAGGGTAAGCTTAAGGGTAAAAGCAAGGGTAAGGGTAAGGGTAAGGGTGAGGGTAAGGGTAAGGGTAAGGGTAAGGGTAAGGGTAAGCTTAAGGGTAAAAGCAAGGGTAAGGGTAAGGGTTAGGGTAAGGGTAAGGGTAAGGGTAAGGGTAAGGGTAAGGGTAAGGGTAAGGGTAAGGGTAAGTGTAAGGGTAAGGGTAAGGGTAAGCTTAAGGGTAAAAGCAAGGGTAAGGGTAAGGGTAAGGGTAAGGGTAAGGGTAAGGGTAAGGGTAAGGGTAAGGGTAAGGGTAAGCTTAAGGGTAAGGGTAAGGGTAAGGGTAAGGGTAAGCTTAAGGGTAAAAGCAAGGGTAAGGGTAAGGGTAAGGGTAAGGGTAAGGGTAAGGGTAAGGGTAAGCTCAAGGGTAAAAGCAAGGGTAAGGGTAAACGTAAGGGTGAGGGTAAGGGTAAGGGTAAGGGTAAGGGTAAGCTTAAGGGTAAAAGCAAGGGTAAGGGTAAGGGTAAGGGTAAGGGTAAGGGTAAGCTTAAGGGTAAAAGCAAGGGTAAGGGTAAGGGTAAGGGTAAGGGTAAGGGTAAGGGTAAGGGTAAAGGTAAGGGTAAGCCTAAGGGTAAAAGCAAGGGTAAGGGTAAGGGTTAGGGTAAGGGTAAGGGTAAGGGTAAGGGTAAGGGTAAGGGTAAGGGTAAGGGTAAGGGTAAGGGTAAGGGTAAGGGTAAGTGTAAGGGTAAGGGTAAGGGTAAGCTTAAGGGTAAAAGCAAGGGTAAGGGTAAGGGTAAGGGTAAGGGTAAGGGTAAGGGTAAGGGTAAGGGTAAGGGTAAGGGTAAGGGTAAGGGTAAGCTTAAGGGTAAGGGTAAGGGTAAGGGTAAAGGTAAGGGTAAGCCTAAGGGTAAAAGCAAGGGTAAGGGTAAGGGTTAGGGTAAGGGTAAGGGTAAGGGTAAGGGTAAGGGTAAGGGTAAGTGTAAGGGTAAGGGTAAGGGTAAGCTTAAGGGTAAAAGCAAGGGTAAGGGTAAGGGTAAGGGTAAGGGTAAGGGTAAGGGTAAGGGTAAGGGTAAGGGTAAGGGTAAGGGTAAGGGTAAGTGTAAGGGTAAGGGTAAACCCAAGGGTAAAAGCAAGGGTAAGGGTAAGGGTAAGGGTAAGGGTAAGGGTAAGCTTAAGGGTAAAAGCAAGGGTAAGGGTAAGGGTAAGGGTAAGGGTAAGGGTAAGGGTAAGGGTAAGCTTAAGGGTAAAAGCAAGGGTAAGGGTAAGGGTAAGGGTAAGGGTAAGGGTAAGGGTAAAGGTAAGGGTAAGCCTAAGGGTAAAAGCAAGGGTAAGGGTAAGGGTAAGGGTAAGGGTAAGGGTAAGGGTAAGGGTAAGGGTAAGGGTAAGCTTAAGGGTAAAAGCAAGGGTAAGGGTAAGGGTAAGGGTAAGGGTAAGGGTAAGGGTAAGGGTAAGGGTAAGGGTAAGGGTAAGGGTAAGGGTAAGGGTAAGGGTAAGGGTAAGGGTAAGGGTAAGGGTAAGGGTAAGGGTAAGGGTAAGGGTAAGAGTAAGGGTAAGCTTAAGGGTAAAAGCAAGGGTGAGGGTAAGGGTAAGGGTAAGGGTAAGGGTAAGCTTAAGGGTAAAAGCAAGGGTAAGGGTAAGGGTAAGGGTAAGGGTAAGGGTAAGGGTAAAGGTAAGGGTAAGCCTAAGGGTAAAAGCAAGGGTAAGGGTAAGGGTAAGGGTAAGGGTAAGCTTAAGGGTAAAAGCAAGGGTAAGGGTAAGGGTAAGGGTATGGGTAAGGGTAAGGGTAAGGGTAAGGGTAAGGGTAAGCTTAAGGGTAAGGATAAGGGTAAGGGTAAAAGCAAGGGTAAGGGTAAGGGTAAGGGTAAGGGTAAGGGTAAGCTTAAGGGTAAAAGCAAGGGTAAGAGTAAGGGTAAGGGTAAGGGTAAGGGTAAGGGTAAGGGTAAGCTTAAGGGTAAGGGTAAGGGTAAGGGTAAGGGTAAGCTTAAGGGTAAAAGCAAGGGTAAGGGTAAGGGTAAGGGTGAGGGTAAGGGTAAGGGTAAGGGTAAGGGTAAGGGTAAGGGTAAGCTTAAGGGTAAAAGCAAGGGTAAGGGTAAGGGTAAGGGTAAGGGTGAGGGTAAGGGTAAGGGTAAGGGTAAGGGTAAGGGTAAGGGTAAGCTTAAGGGTAAAAGCGAGGGTAAAGGTAAGGGTAAGGGTAAGGGTAAGGGTAAGGGTAAGGGTAAAGGTAAGGGTAAGCCTAAGGGTAAAAGCAAGGGTAAGGGTAAGGGTAAGGGTAAGGGTAAGGGTGAGAGTAAGGGTAAGGGTAAGGGTAAGCTTAAGGGTAAAAGCAAGGGTAAGGGTAAGGGTAAGGGTAAGGGTAAGGGTAAGCCTAAGGGTAAAAGCAAGGGTAAGGGTAAGGGTAAGGGTAAGGGTAAGGGTAAGCTTAAGGGTAAAAGCAAGGGTAAGGGTAAGGGTAAGGGTAAGAGTAAGGGTAAGGGTAAGGGTAAGCTTAAGGGTAAAAGCAAGGGTGAGGGTAAGGGTAAGGGTAAGGGTAAGGGTAAGGGTAAGGGTAAGCTTGAGGGTAAAAGCAAGGGTAAGGGTAAGGGTAAGGGTAAGGGTAAGGGTTAGGGTAAGGGTAAGGGTAAGGGTAAGCTTAAGGGTAAAAGCAAGGGTGAGGGTAAGGGTAAGGGTAAGGGTAAGGGTAAGGGTAAGGGTAAGGGTAAGCTTAAGGGTAAAAGCAAGGGTAAGGGTAAGGGTAAGGGTAAGGGTAAGCTTAAGGGTAAAAGCAAGGGTAAGGGTAAGGGTAAGGGTAAGAGTAAGGGTAAGGGTAAGGGTAAGCTTAAGGGTAAAAGCAAGGGCGAGGGTAAGGGTAAGGGTAAGGGTAAGGGTAAGGGTAAGGGTAAGGGTAAGCTTAAGGGTAAAAGCAAGGGTAAGGGTAAGGGTAAGGGTAAGGGTAAGGGTAAGGGTAAGGGTAAGCCTAAGGGTAAAAGCAAGGGTAAGGGTAAGGGTAAAAGCAAGGGTAAGGGTAAGGGTAAGGGTAAGGGTTAGGGTAAGGGTAAGGGTAAGGGTAAGGGTAAGGATAAGCTTAAGGGTAAAAGCATGGGTAAGGGTAAGGGTAAGGGTAGGGGTAAGTGTAAGCTTAAGGGTAAAAGCAAGGGTAAGGGTAAGGGTAAGGGTAAAGGTAAGGGTAAGCCTTAGGGTAAAAGCAAGGGTAAGGGTAAGGGTAAGGGTAAGGGTAAGGGTAAGGGTAAGGGTAAGGGTAAGTGTAAGGGTAAGGGTAAGCTTAAGGGTAAAAGCAAGGGTAAAGGTAAGGGTAAGGGTAAGGGTAAGGGTAAGGGTAAGGGTAAGGGTAAGCTTAAGGGTAAAAGCAAGGGTAAGGGTAAGGGTAAGGGTAAGGGTAAGGTTAAGGGTAAGGGTAAGGGTAAGGGTAAGGGTAAGGGTAAGGGTAAGCTTAAGGGTAAAAGCAAGGGTAAGGGTTAGGGTAAGGGTAAGGGTAAGGGTAAGGGTAAGCTTGAGGGTAAAAGCAAGGGTAAGGGTAAGGGTAAGGGTAAGGGTAAAGGTAAGGGTAAGCCTAAGGGTAAAAGCAAGGGTAAGGGTAAGGGTAAGGGTAAGGGTAAGGGTAAGGGTAAGGGTAAGGGTAAGGGTAAGGGTAAGGGTAAGGGTAAGGGTAAGCTTAAGGGTATAAGCAAGGGTAAGGGTAAGGGTAAGGGTGAGGGTAAGGGTAAGGGTAAGGGTAAGCTTAAGGGTAAAAGCAAGGGTAAGGGTAAGGGTAAGGGTAAGGGTAAGGGTAAGGGTAAGGGTAAGCTTAAGGGTAAAAGCAAGGGTAAGGGTAAGGGTAAGGGTAAGCCTAAGGGTAAAACAAGGGTAAGGGTAGGGGTAAGGGTAAGGGTAAGCTTAAGGGTAAAAGCAAGGGTAAGGGTAAGGGTAAGGGTGAGGGTAAGGGTAAGCTTAAAGGTTAAAGCAAGGGTAAGGGTAAGGGTAAGGGTAAGGGTAAGGGTAAAGGTAAGGGTAAGCCTAAGGGTAAAAGCAAGGGTAAGGGTGAGGGTAAGGGTAAGGGTAAGGGTAAGGGTAAGGGTAAGGGTAAGAATAAGGGTAAGGGTAAGGGTAAGGGTAAGGGTAAGGGTAAGGGTAAGGGTAAGGGTAAGGGTAAGCTTAAGGGTAAAACCAAGGGTAAGGGTAAGGGTAAGGGTAAGGGTAAGGGTAAGGATAAGGGTAAGGGTAAGGGTAAGGGTAAGCTTAAGGGTAAAAGCAAGGGTAAGGGTAAGGGTAAGGGTGAGGGTAAGGGTAAGGGTAAGGGTAAGGGTAAGCTTAAGGGTAAAAGCAAGGGTAAGGGTAAGGGTAAGGGTAAGGGTAAGGGTAAGGGTAAGGGTAAGCTTTAGGGTAAAAGCAAGGGTAAGGGTAAGGGTAAGGGTAAGGGTAAGGGTAAGGGTAAGGGTAAGGGTAAAGGTAAGGGTAAGCCTAAGGGTAAAAGCAAGGGTAAGGGTAAGGGTTAGGGTAAGGGTAAAGGTAAGGGTAAGGGTAAGAGTAAGGGTAAGGGTAAGTGTAAGGGTAAGGGTAAGGGTAAGCTTAAGGGTAAAAGCAAGGGTAAGGGTAAGGGTAAGGGTAAGGGTAAGGGTAAGGGTAAGGGTAAGGGTAAGGGTAAGGGTAAGGGTAAGGGTGAGGGTAAGCTTAAGGGTAAGGGTAAGGGTAAGTGTAAAGGTAAGGGTAAGCCTAAGGGTAAAAGCAAGGGTAAGGGTAAGGGTTAGGGTAAGGGTAAGGGTAAGGGTAAGGGTAAGGGTAAGGGTAAGTGTAAGGGTAAGGGTAAGGGTTAGCTTAAGGGTAAAAGCAAGGGTAAGGGTAAGGGTAAGGGTAAGGGTAAGGGTAAGGGTAAGGGTAAGGGTAAGGGTAAGGGTAAGCTTAAGGGTAAGGGTAAGGGTAAGGGTAAGCTTAAGGGTTAAAGCAAGGGTAAGGGTAAGGGTAAGGGTAAGGGTAAGGGTAAAGGTAAGGGTAAGCCTAAGGGTAAAAGCAAGGGTAAGGGTGAGGGTAAGGGTAAGGGTAAGGGTAAGGGTAAGGGTAAGGGTAAGGGTAAGGGTAAGGGTAAGGGTAAGGGTAAGGGTAAGGGTGAGGGTAAGGGTAAGCTTAAGGGTTAAAGCAAGGGTAAGGGTAAGGGTAAGGGTAAGGGTAAGGGTAAAGGTAAGGGTAAGCCTAAGGGTAAAAGCAAGGGTAAGGGTGAGGGTAAGGGTAAGGGTAAGGGTAAGGGTAAGGGTAAGGGTAAGGGTAAGGGTAAGGGTAAGGGTAAGGGTAAGGGTAAGGGTAAGGGTAAGGGTAAGGGTAAGGGTAAGGGAAAGGGTAAGGGTAAGGGTAAGGGTAAGGGTAAGCTTAAGGATAAAAGCAAGGGTAAGGGTAAGGGTAAGGGTAAGGGTAAGGGTAAGGGTAAGGGTAAGGGTAAGGGTAAGGGTAAGGTTAAGGGTAAGCTTAAGGGTAAAAGCAAGGGTAAGGGTAAGGGTAAGGGTGAGGGTAAGGGTAAGGGTAAGGGTAAGGGTAAGCTTAAGGTTAAAAGCAAGGGTAAGGGTAAGGGTAAGGGTAAGGGTAAGGGTAAGCTTAAGGGTAAAAGCAAGGGTAAGGGTAAGGGTAAGGGTAAGGGTAAGGGTAAGGGTAAGGGTAAAGGTAAGGGTAAGCCTAAGGGTAAAAGCAAGGGTAAGGGTAAGGGTTAGGGTAAGGGTAAGGGTAAGGGTAAGGGTAAGGGTAAGGGTAAGGGTAAGTGTAAGGGTAAGGGTAAGGGTAAGCTTAAGGGTAAAAGCAAGGGTAAGGGTAAGGGTAAGGGTAAGGGTAAGGGTAAGGGTAAGGGTAAGGGTAAGGGTAAGGGTAAGGGTAAGGGTAAGCTTAAGGGTAAGGGTAAGGGTATGGGTAAAGGTAAGGGTAAGCCTAAGGGTAAAAGCAAGGGTAAGGGTAAGTGTTAGGGTAAGGGTAAGGGTAAGGGTAAGGGTAAGGGTAAGGGTAAGTGTAAGGGTAAGGGTAAGGGTAAGCTTAAGGGTAAAAGCAAGGGTAAGGGTAAGGGTAAGGGTAAGGGTAAGGGTAAGGGTAAGGGTAAGTGTAAGCTCAAGGGTAAGGGTAAGGGTAAGGGTAAGGTTAAGCCCAAGGGTAAAAGCAAGGGTAAGGGTAAGGGTAAGGGTAAGGGTAAGGGTAAGCTTAAGGGTAAAAGCAAGGGTAAGGGTAAGGGTAAGGGTAAGGGTAAGGGTAAGGGTAAGGGTAAGCTTAAGGGTAAAAGCAAGGGTAAGGGTAAGGGTAAGGGTAAGGGTAAGGGTAAGGGTAAAGGTAAGGGTAAGCCTAAGGGTAAAAGCAAGGGTAAGGGTAAGGGTAAGGGTAAGGGTAAGGGTAAGGGTAAGGGTAAGGGTAAGGGTAAGCTTAAGGGTAAAAGCAAGGGTAAGGGTAAGGGTAAGGGTAAGGGTAAGGGTAAGGGTAAGGGTAAGGGTAAGGGTAAGGGTAAGGGTAAGGGTAAGGGTAAGGGTAAGCTTAAGGGTAAAAGCAAGGGTGAGGGTAAGGGTAAGGGTAAGGGTAAGGGTAAGGGTAAGGGTAAGGGTAAGCTTAAGGGTAAAAGCAAGGGTAAGGGTAAGGGTAAGGGTAAGGGTAAGGGTAAGGGTAAAGGTAAGGGTAAGCCTAAGGGTAAAAGCAAGGGTAAGGGTAAAAGCAAGGGTAAGGGTAAGGGTAAGGGTATGGGTAAGGGTAAGGGTAAGGGTAAGGGTAAGGGTAAGCTTAAGGGTAAGGATAAGGGTAAGGGTAAAAGCAAGGGTAAGGGTAAGGGTAAGGGTAAGGGTAAGGGTAAGCTTAAGGGTAAAAGCAAGGGTAAGGGTAAGGGTAAGGGTAAGGGTAAGGGTAAGGGTAAGGGTAAGCTTAAGGGTAAGGGTAAGGGTAAGGGTAAGCTTAAGGGTAAAAGCAAGGGTAAGGGTAAGGGTAAGGGTGAGGGTAAGGGTAAGGGTAAGGGTAAGGGTAAGGGTAAGGGTAAGCTTAAGGGTAAAAGCAAGGGTAAGGGTAAGGGTAAGGGTAAGGGTAAGGGTAAGGGTAAGGGTAAGGGTAAGGGTAAGGGTAAGCTTAAGGGAAAAAGCGAGGGTAAGGGTAAGGGTAAGGGTAAGGGTAAGGGTAAGGGTAAGGGTAAAGGTAAGGGTAAGCCTAAGGGTAAAAGCAAGGGTAAGGGTAAGGGTAAGGGTAAGGGTAAGGGTAAGAGTAAGGGTAAGGGTAAGGGTAAGGGTAAGCTTAAGGGTAAAAGCAAGGGTAAGGGTAAGGGTAAGGGTAAGGGTAAGGGTAAGCCTAAGGGTAAAAGCAAGGGTAAGGGTAAGGGTAAGGGTAAGGGTAAGGGTAAGCTTAAGGGTAAAAGCAAGGGTAAGGGTAAGGGTAAGGGTAAGAGTAAGGGTAAGGGTAAGGGTAAGCTTAAGGGTAAAAGCAAGGGTGAGGGTAAGGGTAAGGGTAAGGGTAGGGGTAAGGGTAAGGGTAAGCTTAAGGGTAAAAGCAAGGGTAAGGGTAAGGGTAAGGGTAAGGGTAAGGGTAAGGGTAAGGGTAAGGGTAAGGGTAAGGGTAAGCTTAAGGGTAAAAGCAAGGGTGAGGGTAAGGGTAAGGGTAAGGGTAAGGGTAAGGGTAAGGGTAAGGGTAAGGGTAAGCTTAAGGGTAAAAGCAAGGGTAAGGGTAAGGGTAAGCTTAAGGGTAAAAGCAAGGGTAAGGGTAAGGGTAAGGGTAAGAGTAAGGGTAAGGGTAAGGGTAAGCTTAAGGGTAAAAGCAAGGGTGAGGGTAAGGGTAAGGGTAAGGGTAAGGGTAAGGGTAAGGGTAAGGGTAAGCTTAAGGGTAAAAGCAAGGGTAAGGGTAAGGGTAAGGGTAAGGGTAAGCCTAAGGTTAAAAGCAAGGGTAAGGGTAAGGGTAAAAGCAAGGGTTAGGGTAAGGGTAAGGGTAAGGGTAAGGGTAAGGGTAAGGGTAAGGGTAAGGGTAAGGGTAAGGGTAAGGGTAAGGGTAAGGGTAAGCTTAAGGGTAAAAGCAAGGGTAAGGGTAAGGGTAAGGGTAAGGGTAGGGGTAAGTGTAAGCTTAAGGGTAAAAGCAAGGGTAAGGGTAAGGGTAAGGGTAAAGGTAAGGGTAAGCCTTAGGGTAAAAGCAAGGGTAAGGGTAAGGGTAAGGGTAAGGGTAAGGGTAAGGGTAAGCTTAAGGGTAAAAGCAAGGGTAAGGGTAAGGGTAAGGTTAAGGGTAAGGGTAAGGGTAAGGGTAAGGGTAAGGGTAAGGGTAAGCTTAAGGGTAAAAGCAAGGGTAAGGGTTAGGGTAAGGGTAAGGGTAAGGGTAAGGGTAAGCTTGAGGGTAAAAGCAAGGGTAAGGGTAAGGGTAAGGGTAAGGGTAAAGGTAAGGGTAAGCCTAAGGGTAAAAGCAAGGGTAAGGGTAAGGGTAAGGGTAAGGGTAAGGGTAAGGGTAAGGGTAAGGGTAAGGGTAAGGGTAAGGGTAAGGGTAAGGGTAAGGGTAAGCTTAAGGGTATAAGCAAGGGTAAGGGTAAGGGTAAGGGTGAGGGTAAGGGTAAGGGTAAGGGTAAGCTTAAGGGTAAAAGCAAGGGTAGGGGTAAGGGTAAGGGTAAGGGTAAGGGTAAGGGTAAGGTTAAGCTTAAGGGTAAAAGCAAGGGTAAGGGTAAGGGTAAGGGTAAGGGTAAGGGTAAGGGTAAGGGTAAGGGTAAGGGTAAGGGTAAGGGTAAGGGTAAAGGTTAGGGTAAGCCTAAGGGTAAAAGCAAGGGTAAGGGTAAAGGTAAGGGTAAGGGTAAGGGTAAGGGTAAGGGTAAGGGTAAGGGTAAGGGTAAGGGTAAGGGTAAGGGTAAGGGTAAGCTGAAGGGTAAAAGCAAGGGTAAGGGTAAGGGTAAGGGTAAGCCTAAGGGTAAAACAAGGGTAAGGGTAGGGGTAAGGGTAAGGGTAAGCTTAAGGGTAAAAGCAAGGGTAAGGGTAAGGGTAAGGGTGAGGGTAAGGGTAAGCTTAAGGGTTAAAGCAAGGGTAAGGGTAAGGGTAAGGGTAAGGGTAAGGGTAAAGGTAAGGGTAAGCCTAAGGGTAAAAGCAAGGGTAAGGGTGAGGGTAAGGGTAAGGGTAAGGGTGAGGGTAAGGGTAAGGGTAAGGGTAAGGGTAAGGGTAAGGGTAAGGGTAAGGGTAAGGGTAAGGGTAAGCTTAAGGGTAAAAGCAGGGGTAAGGGTAAGGGTAAGGGTAAGGGTAAGGGTAAGGGTAAGGGTAAGGGTAAGGGTAAGGGTAAGGGTAAGCTTAAGGGTAAAAGCAAGGGTAAGGGTAAGGGTAAGGGTGAGGGTAAGGGTAAGGGTAAGGGTAAGGGTAAGCTTAAGGGTAAAAGCAAGGGTAAGGGTAAGGGTAAGGGTAAGCGTAAGGGTAAGCTTAAGGGTAAAAGCAAGGGTAAGGGTAAGGGTAAGGGTAAGGGTAAGGGTAAGGGTAAGGGTAAGGGTAAGGGTAAGGGTAAAGGTAAGGGTAAGCCTAAGGGTAAAAGCAAGGGTAAGGGTAAGGGTTAGGGTAAGGGTAAAGGTAAGGGTAAGGGTAAGGGTAAGGGTAAGGGTAAGTGTAAGGGTAAGGGTAAGGGTGAGCTTAAGGGTAAAAGCAAGGGTAAGGGTAAGGGTAAGGGTGAGGGTAAGGGTAAGGGTAAGGGTAAGGGTAAGGGTAAGGGTAAGCTTAAGGGTAAAAGCAAGGGTAAGGGTAAGGGTAAGGGTAAGGGTAAGGGTAAGGGTAAGGGTAAGGGTAAGGGTAAGGGTAAGGGTAAGCTTAAGGGTAAAAGCGAGGGTAAGGGTAAGGGTAAGGGTAAGGGTGAGGGTAAGGGTAAGGGTAAGGGTAAGGGTAAGGGTAAAGGTAAGGGTAAGCCTAAGGGTAAAAGCAAGGGTAAGGGTAAGGGTAAGGGTAAGGGTAAGGGTAAGAGTAAGGGTAAGGGTAAGGGTAAGGGTAAGCTTAAGGGTAAAAGCAAGGGTAAGGGTAAGGGTAAGGGTAAGCCTAAGGGTAAAAGCAAGGGTAAGGGTAAGGGTAAGGGTAAGGGTAAGGGTAAGCTTAAGGGTAAAAGCAAGGGTAAGGGAAAGGGTAAGGGTAAGAGTCAGGGTAAGGGTAAGGGTAAGCTTAAGGGTAAAACCAAGGGTGAGGGTAAGGGTAAGGGTAAGGGTAGGGGTAAGGGTAAGGGTAAGCTTAAGGGTAAAAGCAAGGGTAAGGGTAAGGGTAAGGGTAAGGGTAAGGGTAAGGGTAAGGGTAAGGGTAAGGGTAAGGGTAAGGGTAAGCTTAAGGGTAAAAGCAAGGGTGAGGGTAAGGGTAAGGGTAAGGGTAAGGGTAAGGGTAAATGTAAGGGTAAGCTAAAGGGTAAAAGCAAGGGTAAGGGTAAGGGTAAGCTTAAGGGTAAAAGCAAGGGTAAGGGTAAGGGTAAGGGTAAGAGTAAGGGTAAGGGTAAGGGTAAGCTTAAGGGTAAAAGCAAGGGTGAGGGTAAGGGTAAGGGTAAGGGTAAGGGTAAGGGTAAGGGTAAGGGTAAGCTTAAGGGTAAAAGAAAGGGTAAGGGTAAGGGTAAGGGTAAGGGTAAGCCTAAGGGTAAAAGCAAGGGTAAGGGTAAGGGTAAAAGCAAGGGTAAGGGTAAGGGTAAGGGTAAGGGTAAGGGTAAGGGTAAGGGTGAGGGTAAGGGTAAGGGTAAGGGTAAGGGTAAGCTTAAGGGTAAAAGCAAGGGTAAGGGTAAGGGTAAGGGTAAAGGTAAGGGTAAGCCTTAGGGTAAAAGCAAGGGTAAGGGTAAGGGTAAGGGTAAGGGTAAGGGTAAGGGTAAGGGTAAGGGTAAGGGTAAGGGTAAGGGTAAGGGTAAGCTTAAGGGTAAAAGCAAGGGTAAGGGTAAGGGTAAGGGTAAGGGTAAGGTTAAGGGTAAGGGTAAGGGTAAGGGTAAGGGTAAGGGTAAGCTTAAGGGTAAAAGCAAGGGAAAGGGTAAGGGTAAGGTTAAGGGTAAGGGTAAGGGTAAGGGTAAGGGTAAGGGTAAGGGTAAGCTTAAGGGTAAAAGCAAGGGTAAGGGTTAGGGTAAGGGTAAGGGTAAGGGTAAGGGTAAGCTTGAGGGTAAAAGCAAGGGTAAGGGTAAGGGTAAGGGTAAGGGTAAAGGTAAGGGTAAGCCTAAGGGTAAAAGCAAGGGTAAGGGTAAGGGTAAGGGTAAGGGTAAGGGTAAGGGTAAGGGTAAGGGTAAGGGTAAGGGTAAGGGTAAGCTTAAGGGTATAAGCAAGGGTAAGGGTAAGGGTAAGGGTGAGGGTAAGGGTAAGGGTAAGGGTAAGCTTAAGGGTAAAAGCAAGGGTAAGGGTAAGGGTAAGGGTAAGGGTAAGGGTAAGGGTAAGGGTAAGCTTAAGGGTAAAAGCAAGGGTAAGGGTAAGGGTAAGGGTAAGGGTAAGGGTAAGGGTAAGGGTAAGGGTAAGGGTAAGGGTAAGGGTAAAGGTTAGGGTAAGCCTAAGGGTAAAAGCAAGGGTAAGGGTAAAGGTAAGGGTAAGGGTAAGGGTAAGGGTAAGGGTAAGGGTAAGGGTAAGGGTAAGGGTAAGGGTAAGGGTAAGGGTAAGGGTAAGCTGAAGGGTAAAAGCAAGGGTAAGGGTAAGGGTAAGGGTAAGCCTAAGGGTAAAACAAGGGTAAGGGTAGGGGTAAGGGTAAGGGTAAGCTTAAGGGTAAAAGCAAGGGTAAGGGTAAGGGTAAGGGTGAGGGTAAGGGTAAGCTTAAGGGTTAAAGCAAGGGTAAGGGTAAGGGTAAGGGTAAGGGTAAGGGTAAAGGTAAGGGTAAGCCTAAGGGTAAAAGCAAGGGTAAGGGTGAGGGTAAGGGTAAGGGTAAGGGTAAGGGTAAGGGTAAGGGTAAGGGTAAGGGTAAGGGTAAGGGTAAGGGTAAGGGTAAGGGTAAGGGTAAGGGTAAGGGTAAGCTTAAGGGTAAAAGCAAGGGTAAGGGTAAGGGTAAGGGTAAGGGTAAGGGTAAGGGTAAGGGTAAGGGTAAGGGTAAGGGTAAGGGTAAGCTTAAGGGTAAAAGCAAGGGTAAGGGTAAGGGTAAGGGTGAGGGTAAGGGTAAGGGTAAGGGTAAGGGTAAGCTTAAGGGTAAAAGCAAGGGTAAGGGTAAGGGTAAGGGTAAGGGTAAGGGTAAGGGTAAGGGTAAGGGTAAGGGTAAGGGTAAAGGTAAGGGTAAGCCTAAGGGTAAAAGCAAGGGTAAGGGTAAGGGTTAGGGTAAGGGTAAAGGTAATGGTAAGGGTAAGGGTAAGGGTAAGGGTAAGTGTAAGGGTAAGGGTAAGGGTGAGCTTAAGGGTAAAAGCAAGGGTAAGGGTAAGGGTAAGGTTAAGGGTAAGGGTAAGGGTAAGGGTAAGGGTAAGGGTAAGGGTAAGGGTAAGGGTAAGCTTAAGGGTAAGGGTAAGGGTAAGGGTAAAGGTAAGGGTAAGCCTAAGGGTAAAAGCAAGGGTAAGGGTAAGGGTTAGGGTAAGGGTAAGGGTAAGGGTAAGGGTAAGGGTAAGGGTAAGTGTAAGGGTAAGGGTAAGGGTAAGCTTAAGGGTAAAAGCAAGGGTAAGGGTAAGGGTAAGGGTAAGGGTAAGGGTAAGGGTAAGGGTAAGGGTAAGGGTAAGGGTAAGGGTAAGCTTAAGGGTAAGGGTAAGGGTAAGGGTAAGGGTTAGCCCAAGGGTAAAAGCAAGGGTAAGGGTAAGGGTAAGGGTAAGGGTAAGGGTAAGCTTAAGGGTAAAAGCAAGGGTAAGGGTAAGGGTAAGGGTAAGGGTAAGGGTAAGGGTAAGGGTAAGGGTAAGCTTAAGGGTAAAAGCAAGGGTAAGGGTAAGGGTAAGGGTAAGGGTAAGGGTAAGGGTAAAGGTAAGGGTAAGCCTAAGGGTAAAAGCAAGGGTAAGGGTAAGGGTAAGGGTAAGGGTAAGGGTAAGGGTAAGGGTAAGGGTAAGGGTAAGGGTAAGGGTAAGGGTAAGGGTAAGCTTGAGGGTAAAAGCAAGGGTAAGGGTAAGGGTAAGGGTAAGGGTAAGGGTAAGGGTAAGGGTAAGGGTAAGGGTAAGGGTAAGGGTAAGGGTAAGGGTAAGGGTAAGGGTAAGGGTAAGCTTAAGGGTAAAAGCAAGGGTGAGGGTAAGGGTAAGGGTAAGGGTAAAAGCAAGGGTAAGGGTAAGGGTAAGGGTATGGGTAAGGGTAAGGGTAAGGGTAAGGGTAAGGGTAAGCTTAAGGGTAAGGATAAGGGTAAGGGTAAAAGCAAGGGTAAGGGTAAGGGTAAGGGTAAGGGTAAGGGTAAGCTTAAGGGTAAAAGCAAGGGTAAGGGTAAGGGTAAGGGTAAGGGTAAGGGTAAGGGTAAGGGTAAGCTTAAGTGTAAGGGTAAGGGTAAGGGTAAGGGTAAGCTTAAGGGTAAAAGCAAGGGTAAGGGTAAGGGTAAGGGTGAGGGTAAGGGTAAGGGTAAGGGTAAGGGTAAGGGTAAGGGTAAGCTTAAGGGTAAAAGCAAGGGTAAGGGTAAGGGTAAGGGTAAGGGTAAGGGTAAGGGTAAGGGTAAGGGTAAGGGTAAGCTTAAGGGTAAAAGCGAGGGTAAGGGTAAGGGTAAGGGTAAGGGTAAGGGTAAGGGTAAGGGTAAGGGTAAAGGTAAGGGTAAGCCTAAGGGTAAAAGCAAGGGTAAGGGTAAGGGTAAGGGTAAGGGTAAGGGTAAGAGTAAGGGTAAGGGTAAGGGTAAGGGTAAGCTTAAGGGTAAAAGCAAGGGTAAGGGTAAGGGTAAGGGTAAGGGTAAGGGTAAGCCTAAGGGTAAAAGCAAGGGTAAGGGTAAGGGTAAGGGTAAGGGTAAGGGTAAGCTTAAGGGTAAAAGCAAGGGTAAGGGTAAGGGTAAGGGTAAGAGTAAGGGTAAGGGTAAGGGTAAGCTTAAGGGTAAAAGCAAGGGTGAGGGTAAGGGGTAAGGGTAAGGGTAAGGGTAAGGGTAAGGGTAAGGGTAAGCTTAAGGGTAAAAGCAAGGGTAAGGGTAAGGGTAAGGGTAAGGGTAAGGGTAAGGGTAAGGGTAAGGGTAAGGGTAAGGGTAAGGGTAAGGGTAAGCTTAAGGGTAAAAGCAAGGGTGAGGGTAAGGGTAAGGGTAAGGGTAAGGGTAAGGGTAAGGGTAAGGGTAAGCTTAAGGGTAAAAGCAAGGGTAAGGGTAAGGGTAAGGGTAAGGGTAGGCTTAAGGGTAAAAGCAAGGGTAAGGGTAAGGGTAAGGGTAAGAGTAAGGGTAAGGGTAAGGGTAAGCTTAAGGGTAAAAGCAAGGGTGAGGCTAAGGGTAAGGGTAAGGGTAAGGGTAAGGGTAAGGGTAAGGGTAAGCTTAAGGGTAAAAGCAAGGGTAAGGGTAAGGGTAAGGGTAAGGGTAAGGGTAAGGGTAAGCCTAAGGGTAAAAGCAAGGGTAAGGGTAAGGGTAAATGCAAGGGCAAGGGTAAGGGTAAGGGTAAGGGTAAGGGTAAGTGTAAGGGTAAGGGTAAGGGTAAGGGTAAGCTTAAGGGTAAAAGCAAGGGTAAGGGTAAGGGTAAGGGTAAGGGTAGGGGTAAGTGTAAGCTTAAGGGTAAAAGCAAGGGTAAGGGTAAGGGTAAGGGTAAAGGTAAGGGTAAGCCTTAGGGTAAAAGCAAGGGTAAGGGTAAGGGTAAGGGTAAGGGTAAGGGTAAGGGTAAGGGTAAGGGTAAGGGTAAGGGTAAGGGTAAGGGTAAGCTTAAGGGTGAAAGCAAGGGTAAGGGTAAGGGTAAGGGTAAGGGTAAGGGTAAGGGTAAGGGTAAGGGTAAGCTTAAGGGTAAAAGCAAGGGTAAGGGTAAGGGTAAGGTTAAGGGTAAGGGTAAGGGTAAGGGTAAGGTAAGGGTAAGGGTAAGGGTAAGGGTAAGGGTAAGCTTAAGGGTAAAAGCAAGGGTAAGGGTTAGGGTAAGGGTAAGGGTAAGGGTAAGGGTAAGCTTGAGGGTAAAAGCAAGGGTAAGGGTAAGGGTAAGGGTAAGGGTAAAGGTAAGGGTAAGCCTAAGGGTAAAAGCAAGGGTAAGGGTAAGGGTAAGGGTAAGGGTATGGGTAAGGGTAAGGGTAAGGGTAAGGGTAAGGGTAAGGGTAAGCTTAAGGGTATAAGCAAGGGTAAGGGTAAGGGTAAGGGTGAGGGTAAGGGTAAGGGTAAGGGTAAGCTTAAGGGTAAAAGCAAGGGTAAGGGTAAGGGTAAGGGTAAGGGTAAGGGTAAGGGTAAGCTTAAGGTAAAAGCAAGGGTAAGGGTAAGGGTAAGGGTAAGGGTAAGGGTAAGGGTAAGGGTAAGGGTAAGGGTAAGGGTAAGGGTAAAGGTTAGGGTAAGCCTAAGGGTAAAAGCAAGGGTAAGGGTAAAGGTAAGGGTAAGGGTAAGGGTAAGGGTAAGGGTAAGGGTAAGGGTAAGGGTAAGGGTAAGGGTAAGCTTAAGGGTAAAAGCAAGGGTAAGGGTAAGGGTAAGGGTAAGGGTAAGCCTAAGGGTAAAACAAGGGTAAGGGTAGGGGTAAGGGTAAGGGTAAGCTTAAGGGTAAAAGCAAGGGTAAGGGTAAGGGTAAGGGTGAGGGTAAGGGTAAGCTTAAGGGTTAAAGCAAGGGTAAGGGTAAGGGTAAGGGTAAGGGTAAGGGTAAAGGTAAGGGTAAGCCTAAGGGTAAAAGCAAGGGTAAGGGTGAGGGTAAGGGTAAGGGTAAGGGTAAGGGTAAGGGTAAGGTTAAGGGTAAGGGTAAGGGTAAGGGTAAGGGTAAGGGTAAGGGTAAGGGTAAGGGTAAGCTTAAGGGTAAAAGCAAGGGTAAGGGTAAGGGTAAGGGTAAGGGTAAGGGTAAGGGTAAGCGTAAGGGTAAGGGTAAGGGTAAGCTTAAGGGTAAAAGCAAGGGTAAGGGTAAGGGTAAGGGTGAGGGTAAGGGTAAGGGTAAGGGTAAGGGTAAGCTTAAGGGTAAAAGCAAGGGTAAGGGTAAGGGTAAGGGAAAGGGTAAGGGTAAGCTTAAGGGTAAAAGCAAGGGTAAGGGTAAGGGTAAGGGTAAGGGTAAGGGTAAGGGTAAGGGTAAGGGTAAGGGTAAAGGTAAGGGTAAGCCTAAGGGTAAAAGCAAGGGTAAGGGTAAGGGTTAGGGTAAGGGT